>VUQH01045986.1:2537-13371 GCA_015106775.1 Etroplus canarensis
CCCCACCCCCACCGGAGAACCCCTTGCATTAACCCTACTACCTTATCACTTCCACCATCACTGTGGGCTTGACTATTGTTCATTAAAGACTTTGTGCTTTTGAAACTGTGCATCTTTAGCCCCTCCTTTGGGGTAAACCTTGACAACGTCAGTGTTTCAGACCACATGTGTTCAGGTAAGTGTGTGTTTTGGTTGCTATATGCTTCCACACACCAATAACAGACCGAACATAAAAATGTGAGACCACACCTTGAGGAATAGCTTTGTCTTTCCAGTCTTCCAGTCACCTTCTCCAGTGAGGACAGTTTCACAGATGCTCTCACAGCATTTCTCTTTGCTTTCCTGTTAAAGACAAAAATTCAGCAGATAATCAAGTCGGTAAAAAGATGAAAAAAATAATTTGTCCGGGTGTCTACAGGTATGAACAAGCTCAATTTAATACTTTTAAAACCACTCTAAAGGAAATGTGAGACCAAACTTGTGACGGAAATACACGTCCAAAGTTAAAAAAAATATATACTATTAACAACTAAACCCAGTGGTGTAAGTTTGGAAAGAACAAACTGTAAAATGAAAAATATTTGGCAAAGAAAAAGAAATGTTTTCATGAATGCAAAAAATAAATAAAATTTTTGTCCTAAATGATATCCTGTTGTCCCAAGTTTGAGAGCCTTTAACAAACAGTTTGCTTTGTAAGCATTTCCACGCACAAGATTTAACCACTAAACTATTAAACTTACATTGATATATTGAGATTTTTATTTACAATTTCCCCCCTGGATAACAATGTATGCTGATTCTGATTTAGTCAGTCATCACATACTAGAGAGTGTAAACAGTACATATAATTTTGTTGTAAATGTATAATTGCGTTCAAGAGTTTTAAATCATGAATATATTAGATGACTCTGGTATCAAATTGTAGGAAAAAGGATACTGTAAATATCCTTTGAGCAGCCACCCATCTGGTAGTTGATATGAACCTTGAAAGTTTACCCAGAATGCACCTTTTGGAAATTTTCTCCAGTGAATTATCAGAAAACGGATCAAACATCAAAGTTGTTCCTGGGTCCTGGAGTGGCATGACGGCGATGTTGTGCTGCAACGGTGATGTCGATACTGCGAATAGGCTACAACACGCTATGCATGCGTTGTGAACGCCAGCAACAGGCTAAGCACTCTTTGGTATAAGTTATCTATAAGTTATTGAAACTTCCTATATAAGTTACTAATACATTATGTACGAGTCCAAAATTAAAAAAAAAACATCATAGTTCTGCATATGCCAGCGTTTTAGAGAATAATTGAGGTGCTAGCATAGGCTGGTTAAATCGCTATGGTGTGACAGAGGCTAAAGACATTGTAGAGCTTTTCAAGGCCTTGTAGTCACCCTGTTTAAACTCTTCAACTAACCGTTTTTGGGTCGCAGATGGAAGTCTTCAGCAGGACGCGGTATCGAGTTAGAAACTCGTCAAAAGTGTAGCGTACGGGATACCCAGCTTTCCTGATCCTGATGGTCTCCATCATACCGGAGTAACGGAGCTGCCGCATGCACAGCTCTCTGTCAAACAGCTGAGAAACGGAGGCGTGACGTGAGATTCACGTGCGGCATATTGTTTCATGTTTTATTCCGGTTGAGCGGTGGAAGCTCGTCTCCTTACCATGGGCTTCTTGAAGTCGTTGGGTTTAATGCAGCGAACAAAATAGGGCTGGCAAGCAGTCAGAGTTTTCATCAGGGAGTCCAGAGACTGACGGAACTGGCCGCTCAGAGTTGGCACGCGCTTCTTACCATCGGACGCTTGCTGCTGACACAAAGTTTAGCATAAATAATGATACACAGCAATGTTAAAGCTGAATATTCAGGTCCTAAGAGGCTGCACGGACCCGCAGGCTGTTCTTGGGTGTGTTTATGATCATCTTGGGGTTGGAGCTCTTGATGTTTCCAGAGCTGGAGGTCAGCTCTTTCCGAAACACCTGTTTGAGAAGTTTGTTGGTGGATGTCTCCACCAGACTGATCAGGTCTGAGCTCAGGGTGTCACGGTTTTTCTCAAGGAAGCCTGAAACAAAGCAGAAACACTAAGAAACGAAACGTTATCAAAAGAACGGCATGGTGGGTTTTATCAGGTTTAACTGTACCCTGTGAATCATAATAGACCGCTCCAGCAAAATGTTGGATTCCAAACTGTGTCTCGTAGTTGTTCTTCGGGGGCACGTAGACGCCGCCTTTCCCATGAAACTGATTCAGCTTTAGGAGCATGGTGTTATCTGTGCCCTGAAAATGAGAATTACACAATTAAAACCTGCTTTGCTTTGCTATGAGACTTATAAAGCATAAGGAGGACAAGGACCTTGGGGAAGTTGCTCTCCTCATCAATAAGCGCCAGCATGTTCATAGGCTTGTTGGCCAGTACGTCCAGCGTGCGCTGGTTGTCTTGGTAGTCAATGCGCTCCCACACAATGCTTTCACGGGCGTACTCCTCCTGCTCAAGCTTGAAGACGTGCTTGACGAAGAACTGCTGCAGCTGCTCGTTGGCAAAGTTGATGCACAGCTGCTCAAAGCTGCAGAACAAAAGGAAACCAAGACAGACGGATTTTAGCTTTAGAAGAGCAGCCATCGAGCCCTGATGGCACAAGAACTGCTGGGTACCTGTTTTTGTTGAAGTTCTCAAAGCCAAAGATGTCGAGAAGGCCAATGGACTGCTGGACCTCGTTCTTCTCCTCAGGTGGCTTGTAAATGGCAGAGTTAATTTTGTCCACCACCCAAATGAAAAGTCTTCCGTAGATGGCCTGCACAGATAATGCAGAAGTACAACACTTTTCAGATCTAAGCTTTCAGGTATCAGGACATAATAAAAAAATCATCTGGTCCTGTGCAAGTTTTAAATTTAGTTAAATATAAAATCAGATGACCAATATATGATGTATTACACCATGTCATTATTTATTTGATAAAAACAAAGCAAAAATGCAGATGTGGAGTGCAAAAAACTAAGTACATCTCATGGTTCATTAGCTTGTAAAAATACTTCTAGCAGCAATAAATTGAAGGAATGTTTTTCTTTATGACTTTATCAGTCTGAGTCTCAGGATTCAATCTAAGAACTTTTTGCCCACTCTTCTAATCAAAGTTTCTTTGGTTCATTGAGGTTTGCAGACTTTTGTTTATGCACAGCTCTCTTAAGGTCCCACCATAGCATTTAATCAGGTTGAGGTCGGGACTTTGAATGGGCCATGGCAGCAACTTGATTCCTTTCTTTTTCAGCCATTCTGATTTGCTGCTGTGCTGGGGATCACTTTCTTGCTGCATGAGCCAGTCTGGGCCAAGCTGTAGCTGTGGGACAGATGTCCTCACATTTGACTCCAGAATACTTTGATATACAGAAGAGTTCGTGGTGGATTCAGCGACTACAAGGTGCCCAGGTCTTGTGGCTGCAAAATAAGCCCAAATCAACACCCCTCCACCACCATGCGTGACAGTTGGTACTAGGTGTTTGTACTGATATGCTGTGTTTGGTTTTCACCTCTACATTGTTCCAGAGGTTTGGTTCCCAAATTCTTTTAGAGAAATGAGGTTTTCTCCTGGCAACCCTTCCAAACAAGCTGCACTTGTTCAGTCTTTTTCTAATTATCCTGTCATGAACTTTAACATTTAACCTGCCAACTGAGGCCTGTAGAGTCTGAGATGTAGCTCTTGGGTTTTATGCCATTTCTCTGAGCATTGAACGGTCTGACCTTGTGGTGAATTTGCTGGGATGTCCACTCTGGCTGCTGTCTTGAATGTTTTACACTTGTGAATGACCTCGTAGCCCTTCCCAGACTGATGGGCAGCAATAATTGCTTCTCTAAGATCAGTGCAGATGTCTTCCCTCGTTGGCACTGTGCTAACACACCGGAATGCTCCAGACCAGCAAACTGCCAAAACTTCTGCTTTTGTATAGGCGCTCACCTGAGCTGATGGTCATGTTTTACCTTGACAAAGGCGTCCCTGCCATCCACGGCTTGAGCAGAGGTCAGATATTTTGTTACGCTCTCGGTGACCGTCTGGAAAGAGCGCTGAGTCAGACACTTCTCCAGCGCTTTTGGATCCACCTGAGGCAACGAGACAACGCAGTCAGACGGGTTCATCTCTAAACTATATTTGGAGAGAAAAACGACACGTGCCTCCAAAAGCTGGCTCGCGATGTTGAAATGGTCCGAGGCGAGGATGTCACAGCCCTCCAGGTTATTTACAATTGTTCCTGAAATTACACAGAAAATGACAGATGCTAAAAAAAGACTGCAGCTATTTTTGGAAAAAATATAAGTTTCAGTTTACTGCTTTTACCCTCAAAGCCCACATTGCCCAGGTGAAGGAGGGCGGCAAGCAGTTTGGAGATTTCCCAGGAGTCATTCTCTGTGAACGTGAGGATCTTCAGAGCTGACCGGAAGTGAGCGTACTCCTTCACGTCATCGCGCCCTTCACAGCTGGTGCAGTTACCCTGGTGGTGTAATTCCATGGGTCAAAACTCAGTATAAACCTTCTTCTTCCATCTGTGAGCCATGGGGCTAATGTGGGCTGTGGTAAATGGATAATTACTGACTCTGATATAAGGCAAGCTAACTTTTTACTTTTTTAACAGCAGCCTTTATTTGCTTCCAGCTGATGGAGATACCCACTTGACAAAAAGGGATATCCCTCGATCGACCGGGTTTCCAACTTTAAGAGTGAATGCATGGTGGTTTTATCCCTTGTTACAAATGTCAAGTCCTTCATTTTACAAAAGGCTGCACTGACACTTTCCCAAGGTCTGGCTTTTAGCTAATGGACATAAAAAACACGGGGAAGGTTAACTTGTCTTTAGCTTCCGTCAGGGAAACTTCAAAGTCACGTTTGATGCAGATTTTGGTTCCCAGAAAACTCGTAAAACACAAGATCAAAGACGCCAACAGTACAGACACAACTCTGAATGTACAATCAATGCAAATCATAGACGCGTGTGCTCGTACCCGACTTCCTACAAGTACTCAGTACAAAAGACATATCAGTCTGGCATCATTTCTGAATTGTAGCACTTTTTAAGCAACTGAGCTGTTACTGTTGCTAAGTCCTGAGGTCCTGAGGTCCTGAAATCCAAACGGTCGCACTTTGACTTTATTGTATCAATGTCATCAGCATATACACCAAATGAAAGCCATATATGACTTCCTATATGTGTCCAAGAATGGTAATATCTGTCTCATTTAAAGGTTACAGGGTAAAAAAATCAGTTTACATTAATTCCTATAATGCACAATGCTGAAATATGTTCCAGATCCGCACATGCACCCAATCTTGATATCCGCTGCGTGAAAGTCTGAAATCACGTCCGATAAACCATAACTTCCAGTACAAGGACAAAAGTATTGGGCTACAGTTTATAGCCATTAAATACAGGTGTTTGATTCAGTCCCATCACCACAGCTGTATAAAACCCAGCAGCTAACCATGCAGTCTGCCTTTACAAACATTAGTGAAAGAATGGGTGGTTCTAAAGAGCTCACTGAATTTCAGCGTCACACTGCAATAGGATGCCACCACTGCAATAATTAAATTCACAGGTTAATGTAATGTATACAGTACAAAAAGAAAGTGATACGTTTTTTCCAGTTGTTTGGCTGTGTTGCACAAACTGATAATTTTAAAAGCCACTAAGAAGTCAAGGAGGCTCACAAACAGTCACATCAAGGACAACGAACCTTGCACTTCACCAGCTCTAATCTAGTTTAAGACATTATTATGCCATAAATAAAACCAATAAGGCAGAAGGGGATGCATGAACACTCATTTTATGAGCCTTATAATCCAGACCATTACTCTTTGGAGTAGAGATCCTTGTGAAAATGGAACCGTTTCCATAAAACGACCACTATGACTGTGCACAGTTTGGGTGAACACCCATTAGGTGATCACTACGTGCAAGTTTTAGTAAAATTTGACCAATAAATTATTAGGAATAGTGTTTCTTGTGAATTGTGGATGGACAGATCTAGAGCGATTCATGTGAATTGAAAAAGTGACAGTAAAATGTCAACTATAACCCTGACCTGTATCACAAGACCTGTTGGGTGTTCATTGTGCACGAGTTTCACTAAAACCTGAACAATACTCTACTAAGAGCAGATACTCTCATGATTAGTGGATGGATGGATCAAAGAAGAACAGCACTTCTTGTGAAAATAAAAAAGTACACTTAAAATGACTAATATGACCACGGGCTCAATTTCAGTAAAGACCCATAAGGTGATGATTGTGTGCAACTTTCAGCAAAATCTTACCAATACTCTTGGAGGAGTAGCGATTCTTGTGAAAATCGAAATGTGCCCATAAAATGACAAATGTGACCTTGACCTTGTGCAATTTTGGTGAAAAACCCATCAGGTGATTGCTGTGTTCATGTTTCACTCAAATCTGGCCAATCCTCTGTTAGAAAAAGTGATTCTAATGAACTGTGGGCAGATGGATCTAGGAGGAATAGTGATTTTTCGCAAAAATGGAAAAGCGGCAATGGCTCAGTGCGTTGCTGAGGGCCGCCGGTTCAAGACCTCGCCCTGGATATGTGTGGAGGTGGACCAGAGGCCAGAGAGATGCCGGCTCACCCTTTGAGCATTGCCGAGGTGCCCTTGAGCAAGGCACCAAACCCATCCACACTGCTCACTTGCACCTGCAAAATGGCAGCCTTAATCGCCGACTTCCCTGACTGCATGTATGGGGTGTGTGTGTGTGTGTGTGTGTGTTTTTGATCTGTAGGAGTGTCGGTGATTTGATTTGAATTTCCCATCTAGGGATGAATAAAGTTGTTTGTTTATAGTGTATCTCCTGTACTTTTGAAGTTATGAGCACTGAAATGTGCTAGTTAATGCAAATGAAAAAGCAATAATTTTCTCCAGGTAGATGTTCATGGTTTGAGGGTTAAATTTTGCATGGCTTCATTAAATATGCTAAAGTTATTGGACAGAAAAAAGGGCATCAGGTCGGAGCTTTTTTCATATTTGGCTAATTTTTTTATGGAATAAGCTGATCACGACCTCTCCACAAAGAAAGGTGTGACTTATTTCTCATCTCTCTTCCCCCCCCCCCTTGCTTAATTGGATTTTAGGATTCCACCACCTGCCAAAAATCTCACTTTAACTCCCACCAAGCCCCATGCGGTCATCATAAAAACCATAAATAAATACAGTCTTGAATGGAAATATCAGTACCATGGTCAGATACTTGTACTCCGCAGCATTTCCAAGGGACAGAATCTTCTTCTGCTCTGCGGACATGCCCATCAGCATGTAGTAAAAGATGTGGTAGTTTCTCTCCTCGGGTGCCTGCACATGAATGCGCACATTAATTACCACGGGAAAGCTTGACTCGTAACACGGCGCTGTTTCTGGAAATACTTGGCGGACCGATTTCCCCACCTGGCGACACACTCTGGACTTCTCCAGCAGGTACTGCTCGATGCGAGCCCCTTCGATGGCCCCGCCCTTGGTGAAGCTGATGTCGATGTACTTCCCGAATCGACTGGAGTTGTCATTTCGAACGGTCTTGGCATTACCGAAGGCTGCGGGGAAAAACGTGCAGTAAATGGGGAGCGGGTCAAACGAGAAAGGGGCTGATTAGGAACACCGCCTATTCAACTCATACCCTCCAAGATGGGGTTCGCTTCGAGGACCTGCTGCTCGATGGAGGAGTGCTGACCACTCACCGCAGCCAGAAACTGCAGCATCAGCTTGGTGTTCTCGGTTTTCCCAGCTCCCGACTCGCCACTGATCAGAAACAGAATGCTTTATTAATCCCAGGGCAGAAACTGCTCGCATCACAGACGCTCCTTAAATATAAATAATGTAGGTATGAAAGAAAGAAACACAGATAAAAAGAGAAAATAAATAAAAAGACCTATATGCAGAGAGGCCAGTGTGCAGCACAGGTGGTTCAAGGCTGAAAATACTATGTGCAGTATGAACACAGCATATAAAAATATGTAGTGAATATAAATCTGGGGGCAGAAGAAGATTAAATAGATTTATGTGTCAAAGTATGAAGCAGCACAAATAATGAGACAACAGAAGTGAGAAAGTGCAGATGAGATGGAGTCACTATAGAGCTCAAAACCAATTAAACTTCTCTAAACTGACCAAGCAGCTCTGCAAGGATCAGCTCCTCCCGTTTTCACAGCCTACAGTCGGTTCCAAAAGTTTTGGGACAATGACAAACGCTTTGCAATGTTGCCTCTTTACACCACCGCAGAGCACTTTAAATTAAAACAGTCAAAATGCGACTGAAGTGCAGACTTTCAGCTTTAATCCAAGGGGTTCGACAAAAGAACTGCATTAAGTGTTTAGGAATTACAGCCATTTTTATGCTCAATCCCCCATTTTTTGAGGTTTAAAAGTAACGGGACAATCTATCATTACAGAAAAATGTGTCACTGTCCCTACAATTATGGGCATTACTGTATGTCAGTCAAGCTTTTGCCTTAAAAATGAAGCGAGCCAAGAGCGGGTCGGCCTGCAGAGACTGTCGAGTTAAAATGTCCAACTTTACAGCAGGAATAAACATGTTTACAACCTGATACGAAGGACAGTTTTGGTTTTTACGGATCGTTTTACCGTTCATAACGGCCGCACAGGGAGTGGAAGGTTCCTGGTTCGAATTCCAGGTGGGGACACAAGCCCAGGAAGGGCATCCGGCGCATATTACCAATGCAGATTAATCCACCGTGGTGACCCCTTGCGGAGAAGACAAGGGGGCAGCCGGAGGTACAAACACAAGTACCTCCAGCTGTCACGTCGGAAGATAATTTGGCACAGATTTTACACCGGATGCCCTTCCTGATGCAAGCCTGTGATTTATCTGCAGATTCAAAACAAAAAAAAAATCTGTATCTAAAGAATCTTTTTGGTCACCCAGACTGAATGATGAAAAATGAAACTTTAGCGAAATGAACGGAGGTTTCAATTATTTCAGCAATGGGACCTTTGTAAGAAACACATACTGAGCCTCCTGAGTCTTTTAAAAATATTTTATTTCTTATTATATCATTCATATTAATTTTATTATTAACTTTGCAGGTAGTTTTTCCTTTCACAAACTGTTTTTTTATACTTAAAGACATCATTTGATACTGAGAAATATTTTCATTTCTGTAGAAAAAACAGAAGGAACAAGATGCCTCCACTAAGTTCACTAATTAATAATAATAAATGTAACCCTCCTACAGTCAGACTGTAGGCTCCGATTGATAATTACACACTATACCTTTAACCTCAGGAAGTAATGACTTTATTACCTCGTTATTACTAATGAGGGCGCTCCTGTACAGATAGCTTTGCCTTTTTCTTGTATAAATAGAAGCTTCCATCAGTCATTTAACACAGTCTGACAATCATCTGTTATCATTAAAAAACATACCTGATAAAGAAAGGACAAGAACCGCAGTAAAATATGCAGTGAAAGCAGAAGTTTGCTGGTCTGGAGCGTTCAGATCATTGTGTGTTAGCACCACGCCACACTCTTTTCAGGAGTGGACACCCCAGCAAATTCACCCGAAGGTCAGACTGAGGAATTTTGCAGAGCAACTGCAATAAACCTGAGAGCTACATCTCAGACTGTACAGGCCTCAGTTAGCTGGTTAAATGTTACAGGTCATGACAGGACAATCAGAAAAAGACTGAACAAGTATGAAAGAGAAAGCCTCTTCTCTCTAAAAAGAACATCTTAGGTTGGCAAAGTTGCATCTGAGCAAACCAAACAAACTTCTGGAACAATGTCCTTCGGACAGACCAGAGCAAAGCGGACATGTTTGGTCATAATGCACAGCATCAAACTCATCGTATCAGCACAAACACCTCATGGCAACTGTCAGCACGGTGGTGGATGCGTGTTGCTTGTTTTGCAGCCACAAGACCTACAGACCTTGCAGTCACTGAGTCGACCATGAACTCCTCTGTATACCAAAGGATTTTAGAGTTAAATGTGAGGACATCTGTCCCACAGCTAAAGCATGACCCAAACTGGCTCATGTAACAGGACAATGATCCCAAGCACAGCAGCAAATCTCCAGCAGAACGACTGACAAAAAAAAAGAATCAAGGTCCAAAGGTACAATGGCCCGGTCAAAATCCAGACCTCAACCCCATTAAAATGCTGTGGTGGGACCTAAAGAGAGCTGTGCATAAACAAAAGCCTGCAAAAATCAGTGAACTAAAGAAACTTTGTAAAGAAGAGTGGGCCAAAATTCCTCCACAAAGACGCGAGAGACCGATGAAGTGCTGCTAAAGGTGGTTCTACAAGCTACTGGATCATGGGGTGTACTTAGTTTTTCACAGTCATGTGAAAACTTTATTTTTCACCTGACGGTACATGCATGTCATAAACATGTTTTAGAGTACTACTTCTGCTTTCAGCTGCTCCTGTTAGGGGTCGCCACAGCGGATCTTCTGCCTCCATCTCACCTGCATCCTCTTCCCTCACACCAACCCTCTGCATGTCCTCCTTCACTACATCCATCAACCTTCTCTGTGCTCTTCCTCTTCTCCTCCTGCCTGGCAGCTCCATCTTCAACATCCTCTGTCCAATATGTCCACTATCCCTCCTCTGAACATGTCCAAACCATCTCAACATGAGCTGTCCCTCTGATGGACTCATTTCTAATCCTGTCCATCCTGGTCACTAATCCTGTCTTTTTGTCAGTGCCACCGTCTCCAAACCATACATCATAGCAGGTCTCACTACCGTCTTGTAAACCTGCCCTTTCACTCTTGCTGCTATCCTTCTGTCACAAACTCCACCCACCTGACACTCGTCTCCACCCACACCACCCTGCCT
>VUQH01045987.1:0-11169 GCA_015106775.1 Etroplus canarensis
AGGAGCTCATAAGTATTTTCATCACTGAGCAGTGACAAAATTTTCTCATGATAGTCTTTCTGGTTTAGCAAAACTGTGCACCTACCCTTGTCTGCTGGAAGGATGATAATGTTGGACCGGCAGAATTTATTTAGCATTATATTTAATCTTTACATTATCTGCTCCACTCACTACTGTCTTATTTAATTTTAATTCTTTCTTTTTGCCTTTCAGAAGGATAATTCCTCTTCATTTTCACTGAATGGCATTCCTTTTTGTCATTAGGTTGCAACAGGTGTGAAGTCAGGTGGGGCCACCACTGGCCTGGGCCCCAAGTATTTGCCTCTGTCTGTGGTGATTAATCTACTTGAGTGGTTTATTCTCCTTACATACCAGTGTGTTCTCAGACTGTCGTATTTTCCGTTTTGAGACATATGGCTCACATCTCTGGAAAGCCTGTCGGAAAGGTGACGAAAGAAGGTCTTCCGCCTGTAAAGCCACTTAATTAAATAGAAAAGGGGGGAGGGGTTTAAAGTCTTCTGTATGTTCTTTGATGTTAGTTTTTATATTTTGCTTGGCTTGACATTCACTACATAGCCAGATGCTCTGGCTAAGCTTCCCATTTCCTCGTTTTGGTGCATTTTGTTCTACTTCATCCTTCTGACTGCTCATCTGGATTCTCATTTTGAAGTCATAGGATAGAGCTCGAATTCTGTATTTACATCTTAGTCTTTTTTAAGATATATTTTTAGGCATTTTGCTTTTATTAGACAGGACGGTGGGGAGGGAGTGAAAGTGAATGACATGCAGGGAATGACCTGAGGTGGACTCAAGCATGAGCGCCTGCAAGAGGATTACAGTCTTCAGGGGTCACTTGCTCAGCCAGTCGAGCTCTGATGGTGCTCCTCATCATGTTCTTTTTAATGTTTTACATTTACATTTGGCAAAGTTTTTACGCCGGTTGCCCTTCCTGACGCAACCCTCACCATTTACCCGGGCTTGGGACCGGCACTAGGACTACACTGGCTTGTGGGCCCCGTGGCTGGTTTCATTAAAACAACAGTTAAATCTATATATTTTTCTCTGATTTAAGTGGCTGCACCACAGTTGCTTCATTAATTATATGTATTATGTATTACAGATCCAGATTTTAGAATGGAAAATTGTTTTTTTCTTTAAAAGTCAGTAATTTATTCTATACCATCCACCCATAGTTGCAATTCAGCTGAAGAAATAAAAACTTTGTGTATGTTTGGCTGATTTTTTATTCTAATTTATTTGTTAATTTTAATTTATTTGTTAATTTTTAAAATAATGCAGTAAAGTCTTGATTGTACTGTAAAAACATGAGCAAAGCATTAGATGCACTACCTAATATCACCACCAGAGAGAGTCCATAAGCTATGAAGTGTCTGGGTCCATTTTTATGAGATGTTAAGTAACAACAGACTATTTACCCTTGGATCATTTTTGTTCCCACTGCAGTGATGTCATTTGCTCTTTAAAATAGTCAGAACTTTTAAAAGTCAGAAGCACGCTGCAGGCAAAAACAGGTCTCAACCTCAGAAACATCAAATCTTGATCTTTTTGCTGTAGAGATAAATTACATTGAACTTATTGAACCACGAACCAAACGCTCTCCTCTCTCTGTCTCTCTCACCATGGCAACCATGCACAAAGAGCCAGGCGATGAACACAAACCTGTTGCAATCTCCCACGCAATACACACAGCTGCATAATGCAAGCACACAGGCACACAGTGCTGAATGCTGAATGGGACATGAAAATAATGATTAATCATAATTAATAACAGTGATGTTGCTGCGTTACCTGTTGGAGACACGGGATGAAGCCACTGAAATGAACCATCTGCACTGGGCTTTAAAATGAAATACAGAATAATAGTGAAGGTCTATGATTATAATATGTTTATGTTTCCATATCTTTTCAGCTAAGGAGCAGGTGTTAGCAACTTATACAACTGTGATTTTTCTTAATCCCGTAAACTTCTCAGATATGTGATATGTGAGTGCATATTTAAGGTAGAAGGGACAAATGGTGAGAATAGGACTCCATCTGTATTTTTCTTCTCAGTTTGAGTCTGGATGAATGTGAAGAAAGAGCAGCAACCTCAAGGGATGTAAAATGAAGTCAATGTGAAAGCTGCCAAAAAAACTGCAGTTCCTCTAACAGCCACTTGAAGTTGGCTCCAAAAGCAACTCAGTCCCTTTAGATTCCCATGTTAAAATGCCCAACTTAGCTGCAGAAATAAACATGTTTACAAAATGAGAAAAACAGTTTTGTGTCTTGTGACCGCTCATTCTCTATGCATCCTGCATCATTCTGTTTTCAACAATGGTATAGGTGGGTCATCAGGAAAGTGGCTGCACCTCAGAGGTGAACGGGACTAAGGGTATAAAGCTTGCTCTTTCAGTTCACACTCTCTGCTCTCTCTAGGCAGCTTCCACTTCCTCATGATCATTGCAGTTTGTTAGGTTATTTTGCTCGTGCGTCCTTATGCAACACTCTGCATACACTTAAACATTCATACATGTCTATGGATGATTGCAAGTATAGTGAGGTGTGACTCCCCATATTTTCACACCTCACTACATGTTTAATTAAATAAACAGACTGGGAAATTGAACTCTTGTGAGTGAACTCTCCTTAATTGTTACTAGCCTGAGCAGAGCCATCCCCTCCTGACAACTGTAGGGGGTGTCTTGTTATTGTTTTTATGACCCACCTATTTAAATTTTTTAGGCTTCAAATTAGTGTTGGGGCCACACTGGATGAACTGTGGATGATGACACCGGCAGCTGTGGCTGATTTTATAAAGTAAGATAAAATTCACATGACAAAAATGTGAAGAGGATTAACACATAATACAGAGTGAATCAAAATAGCTGTTCCAGATGAAACAGTGGTATGGGTGCCTGCAACAAGTGAAGGCAAGTGGTCGTTTGTCATTTTAAGCATGTACAGGCAATGCATGAAACAAAGTAATGTTCCTCTATGTTAGAATGGACTGCTGTCAGAAGTTAGCAACAGCAACAACACCTGCTGGCCTGGCTCGAAGAACCTGTCTCTAATGTTCTGATCACACCATCTCTTTTGGTTCTGTTGAGCAATTCTCATAGTTTCCTGTGCCAGCGCTGTCATTTCCTCTAGTCTCTGTCTCAACTTCACTGCATACGCAACAACATTTTCTCCCGTTGATTCAGGACTTTCCCAGTAGTCCTTCAGCAGGTCCAAGGGCCCTCCGACTTGGCATCCATACAACAGCTCAAATGGTGAGACTGTAGAAGCCTGGGGCACTTCTCGATAAGCAAAAAGCAAATAAGGCAACCACTGGTCCCAATCTGCTCCTGTATGGGAAACAAACTTGCCCAGCATGTTTGTAGTGTCTGGTTGTATCTCTCCACAAGCCTGTCCGTTTAGGGGTGATAAGGGGTGGTCTTAATTCACTTCACTCCTAACAATTTATAGACCTGTTGTAACAACCTAGACACAAAATTTGTCACAATCTGCCAGGACCTCCCTAGGTAGTCCTACTCTAGAGAATAATTATATAAGGCAGTTGGCAACATTACTAGCTTTCGCTGACCTCAAGGGAAAAGCTTCAGGGTAATGGGCTGCGTAATCACAGATTACTAAGCTGTACCAATTGCCTGTTGAACTCCTCTCTAATGGACCCACAATATCCATCCCAATTCTCTCAAAAGGTGTCTCAATAATTGGCAAGTGTTGCAACTGGGCTCGTGCAACCTTTCTTCCTGAAGTAAGTTGACATTTGGGAGAAAAACTTCAAAACTGGGAAATGTCGCTTTACATTCCTGGCCACACAAAACGACTGGCAATCCTACACAAAGTTTTTTAAAATGCTATCTGTCCAGCTCAGGGAATTGAGTGTCCCAGATCTATGACCCTCTCTCTGGACTGTTGTGGCAGTGCTAAGGTCTCCACATTTCCCTTGCACTGATAAAGAATCCCCCCTTTCACTCTATACATGGCTTCTTCCAAGCACCCAGGGCTGCCCTGCTTGACCCCCTCAATTTCTGTTACTTTCTCAAACCAAGAATTTAAAGTTGGATCCTGCCTCTGAAGTGTGCCAACATCTAAAGGGAGATCTATATCTAATGGTTAATTTGGCTTAGAAAGTTAATCAGTTTTTTCTCGACTGTACCACTCAATTTTTCTCTCTTTCTCTGGGCTTTTGACTTATGAGTTTTCACTGGTCCCATTTCTAACACCTCCCCAAAGAATGACAATTCCCTGAGAACCTCACCTGCACTCTGAGCCCTAGTGGTCACCATGTTACATGATTTGACAGCTTTACTCAAAATCTTTTTAGCTTCCGATAGGGCCTCCCCACTTTCTTGCCCTTTGCTCTCAATCTCAGTAGTTGCTGAGTACACTGTATTAAGTTCTATGCTGTCTGCCTGCTGCACAAGATTTGGATATTAGGAACATCATTACCCAGAATGACTTCATATGGCAACTTTGAAGCTTAGGCTACTGATATGAGAAAAGTCTGACCGCCCACTGTCAGGTAAACTTCAGCTGTTGGATACATATGCTCGGTTCCATGAGTGCAACTTATGCAAGACTTGTCCTCTCTCCATTTCTCTCTAAGTACAAAGCTAGACAGTACCACTGACTGAAATCCACCCGTGTCCAGCAATACTGTAGCACGCTGACCACTGACAAAAACTGACACTGTACAGGCTGATTCTTGCACTACAGATTGTGTAGTTGGCCTATAGGGACTGTACAAAAGAGAGATGGCTTTGTCTGATTTGTAAGTGGACAAGAATACTGAGTATGCCCTAAACCATTACACAAGTAACAGCTTACATTTTGTTCAGAGGCTCAAAATGCAGATTAGGTGTGACATTAGGTGTGAACTTTCTACCACTGGAAATAACAAAATCCTGAGCCTGACCACTACCCCACTCACCCCCAGTGGACTTACTTCTTTGGGCAAAGTTGCTGTCTGGACCAAAGGTGCTGTGCATGATCCCTCTTCTTGCTGCCATGAAGACTTCAGCCGGCTGGGCTGCTTTTTCTGCTGTCTGAGGGTCATGCTCACAGATCCAAGCTCTGGGTGCACTATCCTCAGGAACTGTTCCAGTATCATCATCTCTGATATTTCTTTCACTGTTGATTTTTATGGTTTTACCCATTTGGTGAAAATATCCTTCAGACAAACATACAGTTCTCTGGGGAAACCTTTAAAAAAATGCTTGTGGCATTGAGGACTCTTGGTGAAACACCCCTGGGAGGAAAACATGTGAGATCATCAACACAACACAACATTTTAGATGTAAAGTGCCAAGGATAATAAGAAATAGACATGTAAGTGTATAAAAATATAAATATTACTAAGTATTAGAAAAATGAATAGATATTTAAAATATTTACACATAAACAGTGTGGTATAATGCACTGTGTGCATGTTTGTACTGAGCTGTCTGAAGGCTTGTGGGAAGAAATGTATAGTACTAGAAGCATTATAGTACAGCATAGTGCTAAACACACTGTATGAATATGTGTAAAATTTAAGCGCTGGAAAAGATGTGTATATTATTAAAGTTTAGCCTATATGAAGCCAGTAAACAAAGTCGGCAGAAATTCTGACCGTGTAAGTTGACAGTGTATCACAACTTTGCCATTAAGACACAAGAAAATTATTCCATTAAATTAATGTTTAGATCAAGGTTATTACAGTTAACTAAAACAAAGTAAGAAAAAACATCTTAGTTAATTGAAATAAAAAATAAAAACTAGACTTATGACAAAAATGAAAACTAAAACAATATTGTGTGCTCACAAAACTTACTAAAATAAAATTTTAAAAATACACAGGAAATCTCCTTGATTTTAGTATTTGCAATTGAACTGGAAATTAAATGAAAACAACTCAAAATGAACGTAAAATGAAACCAATTAGAAAATACAAAACCATTTCTAACTGATTCAGATGTGCATATTAAGACAGCTTTAGCTTTTATTCTTTCAGTTGCAGTCCCAGTGGTATCTGAAAGCAAATAAAGAAAAATCATAAAAACAAAATTCAGCTGTAGATTTAGTCTCCTTGCAAATTTGATTTAAACCAAATATCAAAAAAGTACAAATAAGATAATATATTAATACTATAGAACAATGAAATTCTTGTAAAAATATTTGCAGCCAACATGGGGAAAAAATCTGATCAAGAAATACAGTCGCTTTTAAGAAGCCATACTTATTACTTATACTCAAAGACCTTTAACGTTATTAAGAAAACTTTTGACCCTCCTACGATCTATGAACAGACATCTGAAGGATACGGTGAACTGATTGGTCAGTAGGCGGTGATTTTAACCTGTTGATCACTAATCTGAACTGTAACCCACTCTGGAGCAGTTTAGGTCTGCAGCATAAGTTACCACAGTGATGTACTCCAGTAAAAAGTGAACCACCTTTTTGGTACTGAAAACTCAGTTAAACCCTGAAATTATCCATATAAGCCCAAATCCTACTTCATAGTACAGACCTCTGTAGTCTGCTCACAAACACGACACATCCCTCCCTTTAATTTCTGCTCGTGGTTACATTGATATGACAAGACAATAAGTTTTTATGGTGATGGGTGACATGATGGTGACCGCATCCATCTTTCATATACATCCAATGATTAAACTACATCAAAACCATACTGTTAAAAACACACACACACATATACATACATAAACACAGTATGAAACTGTGAATAATGTAAAAAGTGCAAACAGTGCTCCCTGTTCACTTCTCTCCCTCTCCATCCTCACCCCCTCCCCACCCACATAATTCAGGCTTTTCAACAGCCCGTTGCTATTAGATACTGCTGGGCCTATCACCATGGCAGCAAATGCTCAATAATTTTCCCTCAACTATGTTTCCATGCGCATACACTCACACATACACAACACTCCCACATCACATTTAGCTGTGATGTGGAAATGTCCTTGAATTTTTGAGTGTTCCCAGGTCCAGCTGGGGAACAGCCCACCTGCGAACAGAATTCAAATGCTGTGACAGGACTGAGATGCCCTGCCACCCATTAGAACATCATATTTGTATCATTTTCACATGCAACCTGTTACAATATGATATTGCATGTCAATGAGATTTTGTGCAACCATGCATCGTCTTTGTGTATGTGTGCATTTTCTGATTAATTACTCTTATTTATTCCTAACTTTACAGTGTGCTTGCTCCTGCTCAGATGTGCTGTGAACAAAGAGTCTATTTTTTTTTTTTAATGTAAATGGAAGTGACTCAGGATTTTTGTCTCACTGACAGCTGAAGGCATAATCCGCTTTCAAAATATTTGCAATATGGTGTCAAAGCCTTATCACTATTGCTGCAACAGTGATATACTTCTAAATGTACTAGTATACTTGTACCCTATCACATGAGCACAAATGCATTCATTTCCCAGCACATATTTACATTTTGTCCATGTATCTAGACTACCAAAAACAGTTTACCTTGTGTGCTAATAAGATACAACTGTAACAATGGACGTGACTTGAATGTCCCCATCATGTGTCCATGTCCCAGGAAGCTGACATCAGCTCATGGAAGATGAAATGAACAACAGAAAAAAAAAAGGTGAGGCAGGAGAATTGGGAGAGTGAGAGGAGAGTTGGGGGGATAGGCAGAACTGATTTTCTTTCTCCAATAAAAGCGACAACCCCTCCGTGTTGCTATGGCGACCTCCTCTCGCTCCCTTCCTTTCAGTGAGCTACCACTTATCCTTGCTGCCTTTCAGTCAGCAGGGCATGTGGGTCTGTGTGCTTTTGTGTGTTGGCTCTTGAATGAATCAAGCAAATGAAGGAGAGAACCATTAGAGAGCCAAGTCTGGCTATGTCACATACACACATACATGCACACACACACACACACACACACACACACACACACACACACACACACATGCATTATTGCATATTAATAAACTATTTTGCAAAAATGCTTTATGTATTTAAGTTAAGTTGGTCTCTTTTTCTCCTCTTTCATTATTCCTATATATTTTGCAGGACCTCCTCTCTATCTTCTTTTGCTTCCTTTCACAACATTCTGGCTGATTTTCAGTTACAACACACCCACTCGAAAGATAACAGAACACATAAATTTATTTGTGTTTTTTATGAGCAAATTATAAAAGACTGTAAAACTAAATTGTGAAGAAACACAAAATAGAATCCCTTCAAAACTGCAACAAGACAGCCTCAAACCAAACTATCATGTCACCATTTGCTGTGTTGAAATGTATTTAGAGTGTTATTGTCAGAAAGCTTTGCAACTACACATTTACAGTACTGCAGTTTCTCTTCACTTTTCACATTTAATAACTTCTCTAAATGCTAAAATAAAAAATGCATGTCCTCATGGAAGATTCTGGCAGCTGCCAGCCCCATTTGATCCAGCACAGACTTTGGATGTCATTTCAGTTCAGACTCTGAATTTCTAATAATATTTAAAGCACACATCAACAACATATTCACTACATAAAGAGATTTCTTGAGAAAAAAGCCTATGAAAGTGAAGTAATTAAGAATTTATGTATAAATTAACAGTTATTGTTTTCTCAAAAAAAATCAATCAGATTTTGTTGCTATGACTGACCAAAAACTCTCACTCTGTGCTCTAACACTTCCCTTGTAATAAATGGTTGTGGCTGCCACAATCTTTCACAGACAATCTACTGTATGCAGGAATTACTATCAATCTCTGGTGATCCAAATATATGATATGACATGCAATAGTAGCCTCAGAATCCACTAATGGATTGCTATGAATATGGATGGGTCTTGCAGGATGAGCTGGCACTCTGATCACATTGGTGTATTTTTTGGTGGCTATTTGCATGCATAAGTACTGAGTTGTACTATCCTGCATTTGTATTGGGAGTCATTACCGTTTGTACTCTGCAGTAATACAGATTAGTAGGTAAACCTGTAAAAAGTAAAAGGGATCCCTCTCTGTTTTTATCTATGCTCATTTGTGAGGAAATGACTGGTACTTATATAGCGCATTTCTACTCTGAGTACTCAAAGTGATTTTTACTGCAAGCCTCACTCACCCATTCACACACACATTCATGCAGTGCCTTATTCTATGCCTTTAAGCACATTTAACTATCACACACACATTCACCGATGGATGCATCGGGAGCAATTTGGGGTTCAGTGTCTTGCCCAAGGAGTTTTCAGCACGTAGACTGTAGAAGTCGGGGATCAAACCGCCAACCTTCATGTTGAAAGACAACCTGCTCTTCCTCCTGAGCCACAGCTGCCCCAAACTGAAACTTATCTTTAGCATCTAAATGTTGCAACATGTTCACTAGCAAGTCTCTAAATATGTCTGTCTACTATTTGTTGCTTGATAGGAAGAGCACTGTGAATTTTTACCTCAGCCAGGAAGGTTATGTTTTGGGTTTGGTTTGTTTTGTATGTTTGTTAGCAGGATTAGGCAAAAGGCTACAGACTGATTGGCACGAAGATATTACCAGTGGTGGGATTTGGGCCAGCTAAGAAATGAATAAATTATTAACTTTTGGAGTCAATAGACTAATTCATATTTCTTTTTAATCTAAAGATTTTTCAACATTGTGAGAAAGATTCAGACTTGATGGAGGTATGCCATCTTGGAATGTGCCTTTTTTTCCCTGTGAAAACAGCTGCTGGCAGAGACAGAGAAGACAAGACTGAAAACTGGGTTTGAACAAAAAAGGGGAAAAAAAAAGGAAAATTTGATGTCAAGCCATTTAAGGTTTTACAACCTCAATTCCAAAAAGGTTGGGACGCCACATAAAATATAAATAAAAACAAAGATTTTCAAATCTCATAAGCACATTTTATTCACAAAAGAGCATAGAAAACATAACAAATGTTGAAAGTGAGACATCTTACTATTTCATGAAAAATACTAGGTTCATGTTGAATTTGATGGCAGCAATACATCTCAGAAAAAATTAGGACAAGGGCACCAAAAGACTGGAAAAGTACATGGTATTTTACGCAGTGTTGTATAAAAATTCCAACTTCCAAAGTCTTACATGATTTGTCCACACTGTATAGAAAAAGTTTTCTAATTTGGCAGCTTTAATGGGAAGATAGCCTAATTTGTCTAGGCCCTTAAAATAAAATGAAGGTTAAAAAATAAAATGTATTCATTGTTAATCATAAAAACATTACCGTCTGTCAGCTGGAAACAGAAAACAAAATCAGTCTTTTATTTTTATGTTTTGTTGACCCCTCCATCCATGTACCTGACCTATAAATTTCACTTTGTCAGTCTCTGACTGTGTTACAGCCATTCTTTAATCATGATGTAATCACTATGGCTCGTAGAAGGGGTGTCAAACTAATTTTTCCTCAAGGGCCACATACAGCCCAGCTTCATCTTAAGCGGACTGGACCTGTAAAGCTATTGCTTTACCTATAAAAGTTACACCTCCAAATTGAATTGAAACAGAATCAGAATCAGAATATTTTATTAATCCCAGGGGGAAATTGTTCCCCGTTACTTTAAGTGTCAAGAAGTTTAACTACACAGTCAATGCCTAAGACGTCTCAGCTTTCTTCTTCTTCTTCTTCTTCTTCTTCTTTCGGCTGCTCCCATTAGGGGTCGCCACAGCGGATCATCTGCCTCCATCTCACCCTATCCCTTGCATCCTCTTCCCTCACACCAACCCTCTGCATGTCCTCCTTCACTACATCCATAAATCTTCTCTGTGGTCTTCCTCTTTTCCTCCTGCCTGGCAGCTCCATCTTCAACATCCTTTGTCCAATATATCCACTATCCCTCCTCTGAACATGTCCAAACCATCTCAGCCTTGCCTCTCTGACTTTGTCTCCAAACTTCTCAACATGAGCTGTCCCTCTGATGTACTCATTTCTAATCCTGTCCATCCTGGTCACTCCCAGGGAAAATCTCAACATCTTCAGCTCTGCCACCTCCAGCTCCGCTTCCTGTCTTTTTGTCAGTGCCACCGTCTCCAAACCATACATCATAGCAGGTCTCACTACCGTCTTGTAAACCTTCCCTTTCACTCTTGCTGCTATCCTTCTGTCACAAAGCACCCCTGACACTCGCCTCCACCCACTCCACCCTGTCTGAACTCTCTTCTTCACCTCTCTTGTGCTCTGTCCGTTGTTT
>VUQH01045988.1:6086-25172 GCA_015106775.1 Etroplus canarensis
GGATGGGTGAGATGTGTTGTGGGGAACAGGAAAGGATAGACGGGAACAGGAGCAAAATGGTTGTGGGGGGGTTTGAAAGGGACAAGGAGAAATGGAGAAAACAAAATTAAACTCTGCTGCCAGTGCAACTTAAAATATTTCAAGGCCTGCAACTTAAACTATTTTTGCCCTCCTGTTTCAAACTTTGAGAATGAGGCACATTCATTCTGTCTTCCACACACAGCTCTCAGAGGCTGCGCTACTTACACAGTGTGGACAGCTCCACTTGCCCTCTGGTGCCTTCTCCATGTCAGGGTCCAAACAGACCATGTGATAAGCTCTAGGACAGGTGTCGCACAAAATGATCTCTCCTCCCTGCTGGCACACCTCACAGTAGTCCTGGTGGTCTGTCTCATAGCCGTCACCATCTTCTGTCTCCACTGAGAAAAGACAGAAAAGTAGCAGAAAAATGCAGGTACAAAGCACTGTGACACGGGGAAAATGGCTCTCACTTTAGCCTTGACTTTAAACTTGTTCAACAAACCATCTCCATTAGGCACATTTCAAATGTGGATTAAATATCACACTTATTTTATTTTTTCCTACCTTTCTTCTTTTTCTTTGCACTTTTGGGCTTCTTCTTGGGACGACTGCTACGGCTTGAGCCATCTGACACTGAGAAGTTCCCATCATCAAAATCACTGTCAGCATCAGGTTCATCTTCATCACTCTGTTTTCAACAAGAGAAGGAAAAGATCTGTACAGTCACCGCGTTACATGATAGTATATTATCATAATGTAGAACCCAGTGAATGCATTTGTAAAGAACTGGAAATAAAAGTACTGAGTGTCAATAATATCTTACAGAGGAGCGCTTCCTCTTGCTGTTGAGGCCACCTAGTTTGATCTTAAGTGGAGCCACCTTCTTAGGTTTTGGTTTTGGTGGAGGCTTAGGTGTAGGCTTTGACCTCCTACGAGCATTGGGGCCTGACCCAAATAAAGATAAAAATATATTTTAAGACAAAGTGCGTTTCTTAACTCTACATAAATTCTATATAATCATGTAATGCAGGCAACAGATTTCATAAATAACTAACCAACTTTCAGTTCATATATGCTTGTCCTATCTTACCTTTGCCCTCTTTGGTCTTGGCCTTGCGTAGTGGAGGTGCCGGGGCTGCTGGGGGTGCAGTAGGTGTTGGAACAGCAGCAGGAGTAGAAGCAGGTGCAGGCAATGCAGCAGGACCAGTCTCTATCCCTCCATCTGTCCCTGCAACCACCATGTTCTCCACAGCTGCCGCCACATTGGCAGCTGCCAGGGCTGCATTAGCAGTAGCACAGCCCTACAGAGGGACGAAGCACAGAGTGAGAACCTCTGCTCTCTACAAGTGTCTAGCACTACAGAAGAACAAAAGTCCTACATGTTTAGATCTGTGATACCTTTAAAGGGTTGTTTGTGCTGAATTCTCGCCACTTAGCCATCATCAAAGTCATCATCTTGGACACAGCAATTTTGGGGTTCTTAGCTGCAATTAACGGCCTGAAGGCCAGGTGGACAAGATTCTTATATTGTTATATATACAGTGATCCTTATTGACAGAGTTGACGTAGACATTCCTATCAATGCCTAAAATAAAAAGGGTTTCTTTACCTGACAAACTGACTGAAGGCCTTGTAGTTGGTGAGGGAGCTATAGTCTTCCTGAGTAAAGACATGGTCAATGTCTTTCATGCCCCAGGCTTCCAGCAGTTGAGTGGAGCTTTTCGGCTGAGAAGGGAGGAGAGAGACAAAAAGGAAGGTTAGTTTTACACATGACCTGCAAAAACTAACTATACACTCTGCATATAGCCCTGAATGAATCTTTACCTGGCAATCGTCATCATCATCCTCATCATCTTCTGGCTCTGGGTCTTTACGTTTGCTCTTCAAACTGGATGAGCCTCCTTTCTCTGCCACCGCACCTACTTTCTTCTTGTCTTTGGCAGAGCTGGACCGTTTCTTCTTTTTCCTCCCTGGTGCATAATCACTTCCTTCACTCTCTGACCGCATACCTCCCTCATCAGCATCCCTCTCTGCTGCCTCCACTCCGATCAGATGCTCTGGGGAGCTGACTGGCAACTCCTGCAAGATAAAGAACCACTTTGCTAATTACATAAAGACACTGATTTTTAGATATAACATACAAATTAGACACTAAAATTACATCTTTCTTTATTTTGTTTCTTGTAAAGGTCCTGCCACTCTATTAGGCTGGGGAATGGAAAGACACTAGGCTGTCACTCACAGAGCAGCTTTGGTCAACACATGACTCATCAGTAATTTCAGAAGAAGCTGAAACAGTCAGTCACTGCATCTATTGTTCAACTGACAAAGAATAGGTCTTCTAAAAATTATTTTCCAACAAAAATACTAAAGATTTCTGGTTCTGATATTTACAATGTAAGGATTAATTGCTTTTTTCCATTTTATATGTCTATAAACTGAATATATTTTGGTTTTGGACTATTGGTTAGACAATACAAGAAACTTAAATACATTAGACTGGCCTATGGAAATTTGTACATTTCCTAGTTAATCACTTAATTACACACTAATTGATCTGACCAATTTACAATGCCTATAAAGAGTATTCACCCCCCTTGGATGTTTCACCCTTTTATTGCTTAAATAAAGGAAATCCTGGTCAATATAAATTGTCTTTTTTGACAAGAATTTGCAAAAAGTGCTTCAGTCACACAAAAGTGAAAACAGATTTTTACAAACTAATGTCAATTACCTAAAAATATATAATGTAAAGTAAATGTTTACATAAATATTAACTGCCTTTAAAGGGACAGACCTAATTCAACAAAGGTCTAGCTAGTTGATTCCAACAGTGTCAAATGACTGAAATGGAGATCACCTGAGTGCAGTTGATTTGTGTCAAGTGATTGTAATATAAAAACACCTGTGTTTGGGAGGTCCAGTCTCTGGTTCATCAATATTCCTGCTACAATTGCAACATGAGGACAAAAGAGCACTCGAAGCAACTCAAAGAAAAGATTATTGAAAAGTTGGGAGATGGCAACAAAAAGATTTCCAACTCACTAGACACCCCACTGAGTTCAGTCAAATCCACCTTTAAGAAATGGAAAAAGTACTAAAATTGCCTAGAGGTAGCCATCCTCACAACCTAAGTGACCGAACAAGAAGAAGACTGGTGAAGGAGGCCACCAAGACACCTACGACCACTCTGAAGGAGTTAAAAGCATCAATGGCTTAGATGGGAGAGGCTGTACATACAACAACTGTTGCTCGGGTTCTTCACCAGTCGAAGCTGTATGGGAGAGTGGCAAAGATAAAGCCACTGCTGAAAAAAAGCTCATATGGAATCTCACCTGGAGCTGGCCTAAAAGCATGTGGGAAACTCCAAGGTCAATTGGAAGAAGGCTCTTCAGTCTGCTGAGACAAAGCTTTGAGCTTTTTGGCCATCAGACTAGACACTATGTTTGACCAAACACTGCACATCACCACAAAACACACCATCTCCACTGTGAAGCACGGTGGTGGTAGCATCATGCTCTGGGGATGCTTCTCAGCAGCAGGCCCTGGAAGGCTTGGAAAGGCAGAGGGAACATAAATGCAGAAAACATCGCCAAACCCTCAAGGATAATCTGACTCAGTCTGCAAAAGAACTATGGCTTGGGAGAAGGTTTATTTTTTAGCGAGACAACCACAAACATACAGCTAAAGCTTTGCAGAAATGGTTCAAAGGCAACAAGGTGAATGTCCTGGAGTGACCAAATCAAGGCCCAGATCTCAATCCAATTGAGAATTTGTGACTGGACTTGAAAAGAGCTATTAATGCCTGATTCCCAAGCAACCTGACAGAGCTTGAGCTGTTTTCCAAGAAGAATGGAAAAAAAATTACAGTGTCCAGATTTGCCAGCATGATGAGACATATCAGAGATATGAGACAGTTGGCGCTGTGATTGTAGCCAAAGGTGCATTTACTAAATACTGACCTAGAAGGGGTATGCATGTATGCAAATATTTATTTTACCTTATATATTTTCAATTAATTAACATTAGCTTGTTAAAATTTATTTTGACATGAAAACTTCTATAAATTATATTGACAAGTATTTCATTTATTAAAGTAATAAAAGGGTGACAATCCAAGGGGATGAATACTTTTAAGACATTTTATTTTAAAAAGCTGCATCCTGTTTCACCAATTACCTACACTGCCACAAGGACAGATTAATGCCATAACTCTGTACTCTCACCCCAATAGTTTTATTTTGACTGAGAACTGTCCAAAACACTTTACACTCTGTGTATGCTGAGCAACTTTAATGTCATCTGAAGCAGGCCATTTTTCTTTTCTTTATGTAATTTACTAAGCTATTTTACTTTGCTGTATTATATTCAGCTTTTTACAATGAATTTTCCTTAGATTCTTATTTGTCGAGACCCTGTATTTTTTCCTATTTAATTAAGCTTTTTTGCTTTTGAGTATGCAATTTCCTCTTGGGGTTAATAAAGTATTTGGATTCTGGTTAGCTTTTACCTTATTGAGCTATTCTTGCCATATTCTATTTTATTTAATCTATTTCAATATAGGCTGTGTTTAATCTTTGGCTGCTTTAACAAAGGAATTTCCCAATGTTGAGGATAAAGTAAATCTATCTTATGTTATCTGATCTTATATACACCCAGTAGCCATCCAGTTTTTCCACAGGTGTTGGTCACAACTTCATACAGTTTAAAAAGTACAGGTATGTGAAAGGAGCAGTCTACAATTTATTACTTGGCTGCCTTAAAATCCAGTTCTTTTGGGATGTTTTATGTATGGACAGTCAATCAGAACTGGATACCATCTGGTGTGTTAACAGTTGACAGGAATGTTTACAAAGCCAAAAAACTGTCTTGAAAAGGATTACCTGAATCAGACGCTTAAACTTTGCCAAACTCACCTCTCGGATGGGTCTCTGCCTCTTGCTGCTCCTGCTCTCTCGGCTGCTCTTCTTGGCTTTCTTCTTCTTCTTGGACTTGGGTACCTCGTCTACGTCAGACACAGCATCCTCTGGCTCGTCCTCATCTACCGGCGACAGGCTTTCATTAGACAGAGAAGACAGCGCGCACGCACGCACACACACGGACAGGAGCACCGGCGCTGCAGGCCGGAGGGAAAAAACAGGAGACCGCGCACTGGCACGACTGGCAAGCGTCCGTGCGCGCACGCACACACACACACATTGTGAACGCCACAAAAGCGCAGGTTGAAACTTGCCTCTTTTCTGTGTTTGAAACTTTGACAGTTCACGCCCACGCTCGTGAAGACACTCGCGAAACAAGGGGGGTCCAAAAAGGAGAAGGGAAACTCTAAACACTTGCTTGCCAAGTTAGCTAACTAATCTATCATGGCGAGTGACGGACGGCCCGAGCCGACTACTCACGGCTAGCCTCGGCTAACATTAGCATCGCGTTGAAGGCGAGCTCAAGTTACACAGATGGACCTTCTTCAGGGGGCAAAACAGGCGAGCTTACCGTGAATTAGTGAGTGCTCGTCCGCGGCTCCAAAGTCGTCCCTCTCATCCTCGCTGCACGACATTTTCCCAGCGTTTCAATTTTATTTCTTGCTGGTCGAATTAATCCCTCCTAAACCTTGCTCCTCGGTCGGCGAGGGAGGAGGGAAAATGACGTGGGACTGGTGGAGAATGGACCGGGGGTGTCCAGGAAGGGAGGGGGTGGTGGGTGCTGGAAAAAACATAATAATAAACGGCACTGGTTGGTGGCTACAGCCTTCCCCGTTTCCTTTTACTTACAGAGCATCTAATTGTCCACCTGCCAGCGCAAACAAGTTGGATAACTTGATTATCTGTGACATTATCGGCTGTTGATCTGCAGGTATATTTTCTACAGCGAACTTCAGCGTGGCATCCATGATTACTATTAGCGTGCGCTGTGAATTCGCGCTGTCGAGTCAAAACGACCCATCGGAGCAAAGTTTAAGCATTTCACACATTGGAAACTTACAGTAGTGTGCGTGTAGTCCCGGCTGGAGGTGTGCTCTCCTCCTCTCTCCCCCTCTTCTCGCTCTCTCTCTCTCTCGGTGCGAGAATTACCACAGATCGGGCTGTTTGTGTGTCAGTTAGTGTTAATTCATTAAGCCCGGATGAGGCAGCGATCAGTGAAATTTCAAAGATGGGTCGTCAATGACCCAAAACACGCTGCTCCGTTCCCCCTCTTCTCTCTCCCCCAACCTCACAGGCAGCGCTTAGCTAACATCCTCACAAACACACAAAGGGGGCAGACATCCCATAATAATCTCCCCCCCTCCCACACTCACACAGGACTCTGCATAGTTACCTCGCAACGGACAGACCATAATACTCAGCCTGCCCCCACCCCCCTCCACCACGCACGCGCACGCACGCACCGGGCTGGTTGCATGCACGCGCTTTACCCTTCTCCACTAGCAGTCCCAGCCCCCTTAGCAACCCCGTTGTCATGGTGACACCCCCCCTTCGCTCCCTGACAGACCATAATACTCCAGCAGTAGTAGCAGACATCCCATAATACGCAACTCCTAAAAAGACAAGAAAGGGAAAAAAAAAAACACTGGTGAGATGGTCTCCAGGGAAGCTCAAGTCCACTGGTGACAGACCATAATACTCTGGGAGCATACACCTGGTGGTGAGCATGACTACACCAAGAAGTCAGAGAGCCTTCACTCCTTTTCTTGTGATTCACTCAGGTGGCTCTACTTGCCAGCAGTGTGTGGGTCAAACAGGCCTGCTGGGGCTCAGTGGGGTCTGTTAAATACTTGAGCGTCGCTCCACATCCTCGAAGCAGGCTGAGGCCTCCTGTCACAGGGGTGTCATCGCAGCTAGAGACCACCCAGTCCACCTCAATAGCAGCAAAGATTCTTATCAAGATCCTTCAGCTGCAATATTGGCCACAAGGTGTGCAGGACTACAACAGCCATGGAAGGTGTTGTTGGATGTTGTGAGATGCAGGTCAAGAGTGAGTAAATCTTTCATAAAAACAAAAACTGAATTTGTAACAGAGTGAATAAGACCTGAGAAAACTTTTTGAGAAGTTTTGTAAAAGCACATCAACATAATCCACTCACATGACAAACCCCCTCCTCTCAGCAGAGGATTTGAAATCAGTGTGTGGTGGAGCTCAAACTCAGTGTTCACATGCCTCAAATCAAGATAAGATTGGATAAGATAGGCTTTATTTATCCTAGAGTTGGGAAATGTTTTCTTTATGACAGGTAAAAGCTAAAAAGCAAAGCAAAAGCAAAATAGAAATGGCTTACTAAATGTAGTAAAATCATTACAGCAAATATTAAACTGACTCAGTATAGCAGTGTAAGGTGTAGTGACAGTGCAATGCAGTAAAGTGTCTTAGTGTGTGTTAAGAGCTAGGAGAGTTATTTATAGTTTTATGACATATGCCTTAAGGCTAAAGGAATATTATTTTGCTGTGTGACATAGAAACATTAAAACATTTTAGTATGTTCTCAAAATGACATGTGAGAAGATTATTTAAAAGAAAGTCAAGACCCAAAGTTACGCTATATGGACAAAGTATTTGGCCACAACTCTTAACCATTTAATTCAGGTGTTTAATTCAGTCCTATTACAACAGATGTATAAAATCCACCACCTAAGCCATTCAGCCTGCCTTTTACAAATATTTGTGAAAAAATGGGTCATTCTAAAGAGCTTGCTGAATTGCTGAATATTTCAACAAGTCAGCTGGTGATATTTCTTCCCTCTTAGATATTCCACAATCAACTGTGTGTGGCGTTGTTACAAAGTGGAAGCATTTAGGAACCACAGCAACTGAGCCACAAAGTGGCAAACCATACTAAGACACAAAGCAGAGCTGCCGATTCTTGAGACACACAGGGCAAAAAGACACCAACACTACTCACTCAATAACTGAGTTCCAAAACTGCACTTACATTAACCTCAGTACACAAACTGTACACCAGGCGCTTCATAATATGGCAAGCTCAGTCTCAAGCGTCAGATGGAGTGGTGTAAAGCATGCCACTACTGGACTCTGAAGCAGTGGAAAACTGTTCTCTGGAGTTATGAATCACACTTCTCAACCGGCAGTCTGATGAATGAGTCTGGGTTTGGTGACTACAAATAGAAAGTTACCTGCCTGACTTTGTGCCAACAGTTAAGTTTGGTGGAGGAGAGATAACATAGGTTGTTTTTCTGGGGCTGGTCAGGGCACCTTAGTTCCAGTGAAGGGAAATCTTAATTCCTTAGCTTACAAAGGCATTTTGGACAATTCTATAATTCCAACTTTGTTGGAACACTTTGGGGAAGGCACTTTTCTGTTCCAGCATGTCTGTGCCCACGTGCACGAAGCAAGGACCATAAAGGCGTGGTTGAATTAGTTTTTGTCTAAGAACTTGACTGACCCACACAGAGGCCTGACCTCAACCCCATTCAACACCTTTGGGATAAACTAGAATGAAGATTGCAAGCCATCCCCTCTTGTCCAACATCAGTGTCTGAACTCACAAATGCTCTTCTGGTTGACTGGGCAAAAATTCCCACAGACACACTCCAAAATCTTGTAGAAAGCCTTCCCAGAAGACTGGAGGCTGTTATAGCTGCAAAGGGAGACTACTCCATATTAATGCCTATGAATTTAGAATGAAGTGCCATAAAAGGTCCTGTAGGTGTGTCAGAATCAGAACTTCCTTTATTAATCCTACAGGGAAATTGTTTGTGCAATGTGTAGGTGGCCAAATACTTTAGTGAATATAGTGTATTTGTACTTGGTTTTTATCCAGAAGATCAAAGCTATGAGACAAAACAACAAACAATATACACACATAATACACACACACACACCTATGTTTGTGTGTGTGTGTGTGTGTGTGTGTGTGTGAGAGAGAGAGAGAGAGAGAGAGAGAGAGAGAGATTAATGAACCACAGTTAAAAAAAACAGATAGTAGCATAGGTTTAGGAAAAAACTTATAGATCAATAGATTACACATGATGAGACAAAGGATTTCAGTTCATATATTTTAAATAAAACCTGAAAGCACCATTTCAGAAATGTATAAATACTTTAAATATCACTGCCAAATTTACAGTTTTCGGTAAGAATGGCAAATCAGCTACAACTTCATACTGTCTATTCAGGATATATACTGTCAAGGAAATGCACGTACACGACAGAAAAGGTAGCCGCCGGACTAGAAACAAGCAGACAACAAAAGAAAAAATCAAAGGCTTGCACCACATTTGCACCACAAAAAATATCTTAACCCTAGTACTGCAGGACCTCAATATATTGATGTCCCAGATAAGTTTTGTGTACTGCCACTCGTCTATATATTGATCACTTCTGGAGTTTTTATTCACTGCCGGTTGTCTAGCTGGTCGTATAGCTGGCAGTACTAGGGTTAAAATAAAAAAAGGTGGCCTCTGAATAAAACTTTCTATCACCTGGATTTGTTTTGTTCAATAATTTCAAAGTAAAAGAATCCACATTTGCAAAAAAAAGCACAGAATAGAACTTGTGAGTTTAACTGAGTACAGACTTACGATACAGTATGAGAGAGGCACACACTGCATTTCTTCATCACATTGATTCAGTTTTGAAATGACCCCTATTATCCTGCATAGCATCCCTAAATTGGACTGTTATTAGTGGTGTTATTACAGCTAAACAGCAACACATCTGTCTCACATCTGGTCATTTACTGTGAAGAGCAAACAGGTTCAAAGGTGTGTACATCATATCTTGGCCTTGTCATATAATGCCAGTAAAAAAGGGAGTACATTTCTCTAAAACTGATTCGACACACGCGCTCACATACACATACACACACACACACACACACACACACACAGACTGCTGCTGCCTTCAACTTCTGTCTAGTGTAAATACAACCTGAGCTTCAGTACTATCAAGACCCATTACAGCAGTAATCATGACTGTGATAAAAAGGAATTTTCAGTGGCATAATAATTTCCAGAGAATAACTACTACAGATAGTAAAGCCACCATACTCTACAAAAGAATCACATAAAATAACTTCACTGAAATCCATTATAGGTCTACTGCAGCTGCATATTTCTCTACTAAATTCTGCACCCCATTGTGGCTTTGCTGATTGATTTATAAAACCTATTATTTAAAAAAATAAATAAATGAAAATGGCTGCTTTCAGTTGCTCAGCAGCATCTGTTCTGTTTTGCATGGTTTCCCAAAGTGAAATCACTTTAACGTTAAGCCCTATTTGAAAAGTTTGAACTGATAAACGAGTTTAGAAGGAGCACTTGAAGGCCACATGCTGTCTAATCAGGCTACACAGATTTACTCGTTTTTAGTACTCTGAAGAGCACTTTGTAATCAATCTGAATCAGATTTGCATGTGTATAGTGTAAGCATCATATTTCTTTCTCACACACAGACATATGCTTACACACACACATTTCAGCTGCTAATAAAACAACTAAAAGTATATTTTATATGTCATGAAGTAGCATTGAATGTAGTTTAAATATCTAATTCTAAACAAGCTGACAGTATAAACTACATCATTCAGGCTTTCTCATGTTGATGCTGAGCAAAAACTGAAAACACTTCTTTGTTTTATGGGTGCACCATTTTAGTAAGTAGTTGTTGGCCACATTGTTTTTAAAAGATATAGTCAACATTCAGCTCAGTGTGTTTGAAATGTGAAGAAATTTCACAGAAATTTTCACTGGTCTGAGCAGTATTTGGCTTGTTATGACAAACTGGCTTCTTTCCAGGTTGCTGCCTGTTGTGGTATAAGACATGTTACTATTAAGACTGTCAGCCATGGATAACTAAACTATAATTATATATTCCATTTTAATTGGATTTGCTGCCTATTAACTTACTGAGTTTCTTTGCTTTTGGAAGAGATATTTGGGCTTTGATTTTTAAATTTAAATAGTTTACAGTAATTGGAATAATGATATTTTTCACTGCTAAACAGACTTGCTCTTCAAAGGCCAGAAATGCATTTACCGACTGTGGAAACTGAAAACGGCATTTGATATACATGCTGCTCTTCTGGTTCATGATAAGAATGATTTCTATAGTATCCTATAGTGCCACATTGGGCAGGAACAGTCAAGATGAGAGCAAAAGGCCTTTCACTATACTCTAATAGCCACTTTGCAGTATTCCCCACTGTACAGTACATGCAGATTGCATAGCAACAAAGGCCTATGTCTGGCCATTGTCTGTTACTTTTGCTTGAATGCCCCATACACATGCATGTATGCGGGTGCACATGCGCTCACGTGCAGCACCGTCACCAACACCTCATCCTGCTCCCTCTATCCCATATGCACAGCTATCTTTCCACCTAAAGCAGGCTGCTACCCACCACTCCCCCCACACCACCATATTTCCATAACATCCATGGGTCGTCCATTCCCTCTGCCCCCTCCCCCCATGTGCATACAGCTCACCGCCCACTCTGCCACCCCCACTTCCCTGCCTGACAACACCACCGCCCGCCCGCCATCCCATAATATTCATGCACGCGCTCCGCACACATTCATACACAGCAGTGCGTGCAGTGCTCTTTGTTGGCAGAGATGCCTGAGCAATGTGAGCCTGCTCATGCACAACAGTCATGTTCCTGCCTGATATCTGCATTCAGACTGCTGAGGCAGGTAGCCCTCAAGTGCAGGGAAGTAACAAAGCAGATGAAGGAGTGAGCAAAAGGTGGTGGGTTACATTTCTATCTCTTAATGGCCTCAGAGAGGAGGATATGTTCATGAAGTCCAATCACCCTGAGGCAACCATGTCTGAATGAGGCCAATCATCCATCCCAGTGGTAAGTATCAGTGTACAAAGTGAGATCAGTTAAGAGTTGTCCAGCCCACAGCAGAGTCTCTCAAAGTCTGCTACTGCCTACCACTGTAACAGAGGGAATGCAACTCATCCCCATGTATATGTCATGTTGAAGCTTTAACAAGCATCTCTTTAGGTTTTGCAACCTGGCTACAGGCAATTGGTGTGGGACCATTTCAGCATGATAAAATGTCCACAAAATGGGGGAAAGATAAAGATAAAAAAGAGGGCAAGTTATTTACGAGAGAGGGGTGAAGAGACAAGCATAACAGAGGCGCCGGACATGACAGTAGCCAGCTCATCTCCATGGCGTTGCTGTGGGAGACAGCGGAAGACGTCACTTGGAGAAACAGGGGACACAAAGGAGTGATACGACATGAGGAAGACTAAAAAAGGAGGGAAGGGAGCCTGGTCAAAACCTGTCTTTGCAGATACACACAGAGGAAAGTGTGCAAGAGAGATGGGTGACCATTTGCTCAGGAATTGGGTGTCACAGGGTTCAGGTAGATGGGCCACCAAATCCTGGACAGGGACTCCAACAGTGTGCAAATGTTTGGTTTCAGTGACGCACTGACTGATTCAACAAATGAGACCCTATGAGGAGCAAATGGGTTTTGTCAAGTGTCACAAGACTGCTGCACAACATATTATAAATCATGGGCCTTGTGGATTTAAAAAAACAAAACAAAACGTACCTTTGAATTTAAATTTTAACTTTGAAATAAAGGAAAATACCATTCTCCCATCCTAATAGAATACCACAGATTACAGCTTATGGGCTAAACTAAAACCTTGACACAGTTAGGCCCTGAATTAAATATAGGTTTAAAAAGTTGGCATAGATTTTTTTTTTTTTTGATGAAATGTGGAAGAAAACCGTCAAACTACACTGACTGCCATCTGGCTATAGTTTGCTGGTAATATAGCTGCAAGCTTAGCCTACAGCTAATTTAAAAACTCATTTTGATCCTTGTGAATAAGTTTATTCTTCCTCAGAAATAGGGCACTAGCTCATCATAAAAGCGAAAGCTCTGACAGAGGCAAAACTACTTTCTAAGCTAACTAGCCTAGATTGAGAGAATAACAAAACCAGTTTTCTAGGGTAAGTTGTGGCTATAAGAGGATTTATTTGATGTGGTGCAATTAAGCCACATTTAAAGGACATGTTTTATTCATATACACAGATAGTTTAATACAGTTATTAACTACATTAGTCTATGATGCACAAGAAAGCTGGAACACCACACTTTGTAGGTATTTTACTGATTTTGAGACAGCCCTTTTGCTTTTTTTGAGGAAAGTAGGAAGCTGAGGAGAAAATATAGGCCTATAAAATAGTATTTCCTTATTTCTTTTAAAGCATTTGACTTGGTAGGCTTTGAAGATATTCCATTATTCAGTAAAGAATCATAAATATTTGGAAAAAAGCAATTACAGTTTATACCCTTCTTCTGGACTCAGATCCAATGCGTTTAAATAGAGCTTAAAAGTAAACTAAATCTAAAATAAGCACTTTTAAAGACTCTTAATAACATTACTAGGAATGGTTTATATAGCGGAAAAGACAAAAGGAGGAAATGTTGCCAAAAAATGGTTAAAAAAGTGCAATTACACTGAAAAATACAAATATTTGCAGTAAGTAAAGATTCTCAAAAATGCACTTTATTTTATTTCATGCTGTTGGTTTATTTATGTTACAACAACAGTCAGAAGCATTAATAAATAAAATATTCATAAGATTATTTAAGATTCTCCTGAAAATGTATGTTCACACACATATTGTGGTTAAAAATTTCCTCTCAAATTCATATAATGGTTTGTTATTCTTTATTGCTTTTCCCAATCCCCAGTGTGACACCCATCCATTCTGTCCCTATGCCCTCCCCTCCCTCCAATCTTGTGATTTATTTGCCTCAGTTCCAATATTTGTCGGCAGTCTGTTTTCTTCCCCTTGTCTAAATGTCACCCCTTCTTCTAAGACAATATAGGGAGTGAGAGAGAAGGAGAATGAGAGGGCAAATGTGGGGGACATAGAGGAAAAGGAGAAGGAGGGGTGAGACTCGTAAAATGAGCAACAAAGTTTGGGAAAATTACACATTAGGTAAGACACTTTCTCACATGCGTATGCATTTATGTGGAAAACGGAATGCTGTGTCATAGTTTCTGACGACAGGGTTTTGCAGATAAGTTTAATAAAACAAACAGTTTGCAATTTGAGTCCTCTGCAACAAAAGCACAAATATGCAGACATGTATTCACACATAAATGCATACAAACACTTTTGTGAGTGCAGGTCATCTACCTCAGGCTCAGACTTTGGTTCTACTGACAAATACACACAATAGAGGGTATACTTACACTTATAATGCTTATGTAGTTCAGCAATTATCCTTTTCCAAATCCTCCTCCTTCTGTCAGCATCACTTGACACCCTGGATGTCCTTCCTCTCCCACCCTCACTCTCTACCTCCTTTATAACCCATCACTCCCGTCTCACTGCTCTCACTCATTCTTGCTTTTTCAACCTGGAATGGACACATTTGTTTTCCTAGGTCCTGAGTACAAGATGACAACATACTATTGTTTGTTTGTTTGTTTAGGTGATGTTTATTAGTATTTCTGGATTTTTGGTTGTCTTTTGGGGGTAAATTCTGTTTGTTTGTGATTGAAATCAGACATATGGACTTGTTTTTGTGCATGAAGGATGCGTTTTGCCTGCAGTTTGTGAAATATTTCTGTAAGTACAATTTTACTGTAACTGACAACAATAGAGAAGAAGCTGAAGAACAGCCTTGCTGATTAAAATTTTGACTGAATTTTATCCACTCAGTAAAAAAAGAAGAATAACGGACAATTGCAGAACTATGAAGTGGTAAGACTCCATTTCACTTTTGCAACCTGAAGAAGATTTCAAGAATAATATATAATAAATTTACCTTTTTTAGGCTTTGACTATTGTGAAATGTTAAACTGTGTGTGCTGTCTGTAAAAGCTCTAACAGCAGCACCCAGCATGAACTTTATTACCAGAATAAGGAAGTTATTATTTGACCATTATCAAAATTGCCTTGTGAGCATCTGTGCATTCACCATTAACCTGCTAACTTTTGGTTTCAACAGATATGTGGGGATCACTCCCAGACTTTGGACTTAAAACTTAAACCCAAAAAACACACAGACAGCCAGAGCGATCACTTCAACTGTGGAGACGGGCAGTGTGCTCTCCAAAGAACCAGCCTGACGCACCGAGACGGACAGACAGACAGACAGTCTGATGCCAACTGTCTCCACTGTCAATCTCACGGCACCACTCCTCCTCCTGTTGCTATGGGCAACCCATCCCACCATGGCAACCAACTGGCTGTAAGTCTAGTGTGCAAGGGAGGACGAGAAAGAGGGAGTTTGTTTGTCATGCTATAACTTTTAAAAGATTGTGACATGTCTCTAAATCTCTTTCAGTCACTCCTCTCTCTTTCTTTGTCTCACTCCTGGTGACCTTTTCTTTTTTCTCTCTCTCTCTGCCTTCACTGTGCCCTCTCTGTCTTCTTTGCCTTGCCGTCTCCTTGTTTTCATCCTCTCTAAAATTCTCCCCTTTTGTTAGCTTTACATCCTTTCTGAACCCTTCTTCTTAAACCCCCAGCTTTTACTTAATTATGCATCTTCCCTTTCTTGCCCCACATACTTGAGGTGAATCACTATACCACCGTTTATGTCCCAGCTCCCTGGCGAGGCTGCCCCGCTCCAGGCCCGTGTCTGGTACTGCCCCATGTGCACGACTGAGGGGGCTGACCCCAGGCCAGGTGGGGGTGTGCAGAGCACGGGGGGAGGTCATGGAGTCTGTACGCAAGGCAGCAGAGATGGTTATAGAAGAGGTATGGAGTATAACATCCATTCATAACCATCACCATTATCAGTGTGAGAGAAGGCAAAATTTATATAAAAGCGCCTTTTCTCTCTGGTGTGCAACTCGCTGTCCAATTCAGTGCCAGCACCAGTTCAGGAATCGCCGCTGGAATTGTTCCACCACCCCACGTGGGATCAACGTATTTGGCCGAGTGATGAACCAAGGTATGCCTGTTATTGGCATAATGCTATAGAGAAATATCGGATGAAAGCTCCATTCATTGAGCAGCATTCATATTCATTATCTAAAGCATTTCTGCCATGTCTTCGCTATGGTATCAGGCACTCGTGAGGCGGCCTTTGTGCATGCTCTGTCTTCAGCAGCTGTGGCTGTGGCGGTGACCCGAGCCTGCACCCGTGGGGAGCTAGAGAGGTGTGGCTGTGACAGGAAGGTCAGGGGGGTCAGCCCAGAGGGTGAGTTTCAACTCTGTTCCATGAAAAGTGTAACGAGTAAATCCACTCTGAGTCACAAAGCGCATGAAAAGGCTGTGACAATGCTGTTTGTTGGTCTAAATATGCAGCACTAATGTCAGCAGGTATTTTCCCATCAGCTGTCACATGTAACACACCTGTGGTGTGAGAATATAGCAGCTGCATCTGCCTTACCTCACCCAGATGGGATTTGCCATTTAACTTCCACCATTCCTCAACCTTAAAAAATGCAGTAACCCAGATTATCTTTATCTAAACTTTCCCACCACAGGTTTCCAGTGGTCGGGGTGCAGTGACAACCTGTCTTATGGTGTGGCTTTCTCTCAAACGTTTGTGGATGAACCAGAGCGAGCCAAGGGGCTGTCAGCAGGGCGGCCGCTCATGAACCTCCACAACAACGAGGCCGGTCGAAAGGTTGGTGACATCAGCGACATCCATTTGGATTTCCAACTCTAATCTGTATGAATTTGTGGCAATTTTTGTCCTTTATGATCCTGTCATCCTCAGGCCATCCTTCATAACATGCAGGTTGAGTGTAAATGTCATGGTGTCTCTGGTTCCTGTGAACTTAGGACCTGCTGGAAGGTCATGCCTCCATTTAGGCGGGTGGGCGTTGTACTCAAGGAACGTTTTGATGGAGCCACAGAGGTATCAGAACACACCATTTGCTTGTTTTAGCTTCCCCAGCTTAATGGGTTAGCGAGATGTCACATAAACTTGGACCCTACGAGAGTAGCTACATATGATTAGCTGTTCAAAATAATCTTTAACTTATATCAGGCCTTGGAGCAAGCCCTCAGTTCATCCTCTATCTGAATCAAACCATCTTAGCTCCCCTCCCTTTAAGTTAACTTTCTTCTGATTGGCTGCCCATTGCAAACAGGTTTATATATTATGTGGTGGGGATCAAGTGCTTGCAATCAAAGCTGTGTACCTAAGACAACCATATTAAGGATATTCTCTTTTAAACCATACACAGCCAAGCAAAGAAAAAACATAAAGCATTTATAAGTCAAAAGCCTGAGCTTTTCAGTCACAGGGATTATTTGTACATACTGACCACATAATTTAAAACTTTGGCCATATTCACCACTGTAACAGTTAGAAACTTGGTATTGTGTAATACATTAAAACTTGGTTTTACCGTCACAATTATCCTAGGTTCGCCTGACTCGTATAGGATCCAGGACAGCCCTGCTCCCCCGTGACCCACAGGTCAAACCCCCCGCTGCCAGAGACCTTGTGTATCTTGCACCCTCCCCAGATTTCTGTCGTCTTGACCCTGACAATGGTATTCCTGGGACTGCTGGTAGAAGATGTAATGGTAAGACTACCAAGACCATGTTACAAGAACTCATTACGCAAATCAGTTTAGAAAATTATGTTTAAAATTATGTATGAAACACCCCCAGGAACATCTCGCCTTGCACCAGATGGCTGTGAGCTGGTGTGTTGCGGGCCAGGCTACAGAGCAGGCCGGGCTGAGGTGGTGCAGCGGTGCTCCTGCAAGTTTTCCTGGTGCTGCTCAGTCCGCTGCCAGCAGTGCAAGAATACAGTCACCATTCACACCTGCAGAGTCTAAGATATCCTTAACATGGCCAGACCAAACAAACCACCAGACAGACACCACCGAACACAAGACCGATTGACTACTGAGCAGAGAATTTTTTTAAAGTCATATCTTTGGCACCAAATTATATTAATTACCCTCCAAGAGCAGTCTTAATTTTCCATTAGAGCAGTGAAGCTGCATTTTGGTTTGATTATTCTTGAGTAAAAGATGCAAAATTAGAACTAATGTTAAGACAAAGCACCATCAGTAAGTGCAAAAAAGTCATCTGCTGTGCTTTTAAACTGATGCTCCAGTTCAAAATATTGAGTCAGACAAGTGGCCAGGCACAGACATGCATACTCATATATGCATGAACACATAGTACACACAACAGTTAATCACGACCTGAACTGACAAAGCTTTAAAGCAGAACTTAACCAGAACTAACAAAGAAACATTGAAGATTTCATTTATGTTTTATGCCAATTATTCTCATTTTGTCATAGACTAGCATGTCTTTGAACATTTACTGTATTTATATCTTCTTTATGATTCTGGTTTATTTATTTGTATATCAGAGTCTTTGTTTCACTTACATCTGTGTCTTTCTTGTGTTTTGTTCCTTATCATATGAAACACGTGTTTTTTTTTTGTGCAGTCAGTACTTTTAGGTCTGTTTGAGAAATCTAATAAATACAGTAGTTTACTGAAAAAGTATGCCTTTCTTGAATTTCTTATTAAAGTATTTTGGTGCACTCATGTTTAAAATTCTTGACTAATGAACCTCTTGTTGTAGAGACCAGTTTTGGTGAGCGGGTCCCTGTGCCTGCTTAGCTTTTCACTACTGTAACATTGTTGGTTTCATTATAAGCAATTAAAAAGTGGGTCAAAATTGAAGCCACAGAACTTTTTCATTGTGTAAAACCTACAGTGAACGTCAATCGATGGCAGTTTGCTAGTAGCGGTCATAGACTTTATATAAAAGATGTACAGTGGGTATGGAAAGTATTCAGACCCCTTTAAATTTTTCAATCTTTGTGTCATTGCAGCCATTTGCCAAAATCAAAAAAGTTCATTTTATTTCTCATTAATGTACACTCAGCACCCCATCTTGACAGAAAAAAACAGAAATGTAGAAATTTTTGCAAATTTATTAAAAAATAAACACTGAAATATCACATGGTCATAAGTATTCAGACCCTGTGCTCAGTATTGAGTAGAAGCACCCTTTTGAGCTAGTACAGCCATGAGTCTTCTTGGGAATGATGCAACAAGTTTTTCACACCTGGATTTGGGGATCCTCTGCCATTCTTCCTTGCAGATCCTCTCCAGTTCTGTCAGGTTGGATGGTGAATG
>VUQH01045992.1:4525-30172 GCA_015106775.1 Etroplus canarensis
CGATTACAGCTTGACTTCTGTGACTCTTCCAGTCTCTCTGTTGCAACCTGCTGATGACACTCTGTGATACTCTAAGCTTAGTGGCCACTTTCCTCTGAGAACATCCTGTTTGAAGCCTCACAGGGGCGAGGTACTGCTGATCAGTTGTTAGGTGTCGTCTTGGTCTCATGATGTCAAAATGTGAACAGCGTGATGAAGAGGGCTGTTTAAATACCAATTCTAACTGAACCAGAAAATCTATTGGTCGATTCATGGCTCAAACACCAGCTGTGAATTTTGCCGTTTAAGTGCCTTGTTAGAGAACAGCAAGTTATGCAAAAAGTGCTGAAACACTGAACAGTTGGACATGTGCATTCAAAAGTGTAGAGTAGGTCAAATTAAGTTCACTGGTAAAAGTTATAGTGCATTTTATGTGCATCCTGAAATTTCACCGGAAAACTGAATATTCTTAACTTTGAGTGAATAGTGTATATGAGTCCAAGGTGTGTCAGAATATGGTCTCCAACTTCCATAGGCCTCCAACCTCCACAGGTGAGTTTCGTGCCAGTGGCCCTCAACAGCCCTCTGGTTCCCTACCAAGTCCACCAACACACTGAGCCACTGCAGCCCCCATTCTTGTCCCATGCCCCACCCTCCTTCCTCAGAATGGGATGATGCTGGTTTATGAAGAGAGTAGTACGTACTGTTGTATAAAAACTTATTTTCTTAAGACAAGAAAATTACTTTCAGGGCCATTTTGAGGCCGCTATCAAGTTCTCAGAAGCTGATGCACTGGGGATGACAAACTTAACTTACCAAAATGCTTGCTTCTTTTTTCCCAACAACAGTTTTCAGCTGTGTTATCATGATCAATATTATAGGGAACACAGGAGTGATGGTCGCTGAAAATGTACCTTTTTATACACCTATATACCCTGATTAAACAGTAAGAAGTGTTAGCTGCAACACTGGCTCCATTCTTGAATTATCACAATAAAATATCTCATCATGATGGGCTGTAACACCCTTGATATCAAACACTTTGCATTTAAAACACATTTCACAGAATGTGTTTATCCAGTTTGGTGCAGATAAAATGTAGCTGGTCATTGAGGCAGCGTTTTCAGCCCTGGCTGATCAGAAATGTGGAAAACCACTTTAATAAATTCATTCTTCATGCTTGGCCAGGAATCAGCGGGGGAGTCTTTCTACATGCTGTTCAGAGCAATAAAGCACCAGGTGGACAAGGGACCAGTGGACGCTGTGACTGGAAAAGCCAAATACACACTGAATGACAACCGGCTGCTGCGAGAGGACGTGGAGTATCGCACACTGGTTAGAACGCACGTCTCCTGCTTGGTTTACTATATGCCGATAAAGAAATATGACTGTATAGATAGATAGTTATATTTAAAATAAAACATAACTGAAATTAATGCGGATAACAAGCTTTTTTAAGAATTAAGCCAAGGCCATTTAAACTCAAACTAATATGGACAATTGCACACAAGTGAACATTCAAGGACTACTCCACTGTGCTGCATGGTGCCACACCTTTATCAGTAACCAGCGTTCCTGTACGTGTGTCCAGACTCTAAACGTCGTGATGCAAGCTGCAGCTGCCAGCGGCGGCATCACTGTACAGACGGTTCCTGCGAAGGTGCTGGACTGCGACACCATCACTCAAGTAAAGGAGAAACTTCTTGAACAAACCTGGAAGGGAACGTCTTTTTCCCAGAGGCCACACGTTGACTCATTAAATCTGGGTAAGCACAGTTTCTTTCACAACCTCATCTTATGTTCACAGTACTCTGTGTACAGGTGCATCTCAATAAATTAGGATATCTTTGAAAAGTGTAATTATTACAGTAATTCAGTTTCAAAAGAGTAAAACTCAAATTTTATATAGGTTTATTACGAGTAATGTATTTCAAGTTTGGTTGTGGCATATAGTTAATGAAAACCCAAAATTCAGTATCTCAGAAAATTAGAATATTGTGAAAAAGTTGTAGCCTCATGGTGTCACACTCCAATCAGCTAATTAGCTCAAAACACCAGCAAAGGTTCCCTGACCCTTTAAATGGTCTCTCAGTCTGGTTCAGGAGGCTACACAATCATGGGGGAGACTGCTGACTTGGCAGATGTCCAGAAGACAGTCACTGACTCTCTCCACAATGAGGGTAAGCCACAAAATGTCATTAAGAATGCTGAAGAAGCTGGCTGTTCAGAGTGCTGTATCTAAGCATATTACTAGAAAGCTGACTGGAAGGAAAAACTGGCAAAAAAGGTGCACAAGCAACATGGATAACCACAGCCTCGAAAGGACTGACGCACAGCCCATTCAAGAATTTGAGGGAGATTCACAAAGAGTGGACTGCTGCTGGAATCAGCGCTCCAAGAGCCACCACACACAGACGTATCCAGGACATGGGCTACAACTTTTGCATTCCTTGTGTCAAGCCACTCCTGAACCAGAGAATTCAGCAGAAACATCTTACCTGGGCTGAGGAGATAAAGGACTGGACTGTTGCTCAGTGGTCCAAAGTTCTCTTTTCAGATAAAAGTAAATTTTGCATTTAATTTGGAAATCAAGCTCCCAGAGTCTGGAGGAAGAGTGGAGAGGCACAGAATCCAAGTTGCTTGAGGTCCAGTGTGAAGTTTCCACAGTTAGGGATGATTTGGGGATCCATATTATCTGCTGGTGTTGGTCCACTGTGTTTTATCAAGTCCAAAGTCTATCGGGAAATTTCAGAGCACTTCATGCTTCTCTCTGCTGACAAGCTTTATGGAGATGCTGATTTCATTTTCCAGCAGGACTTGGCACCTGCCCACACTTCCAAAAGTTCGAACACCTGGTTTAATGGTTTATCACTGGCCAGCAAACTTGCCTGACCTGAACCCCACAGAGAATCTATAGAGTATTGTCAAGAGTAAGATGAGACCTCAGACCCAGCAATGCAGATGAGCTGGATGCCACTATCAAAGCAAACTAGGCTTCTGTAACACGTCAGCAGTGCCTCAGGCTGATCACCTCCATGCCACGCTGCATTGATGCAGCAACTCATGCAAAAGGAGCCCCGACCAAGTATTGAGTGCATACATGAACATATTTTTCAGTAAGCCAACATTTCTGTATTAAAAATTCTTTTTATAGTTCTTATGTAATATTCTAATTTTCTGAGATGCTGGATTTTGGGTTTTCATTAGCTATAAGCCATAATCATCAAAATGAAAGGAATAAATACTTAAAATATCACAATATATCACTGTGTATTGAATCTAGATAATATGCAAGTTTGACTTTGGAAATTGAATTTTTGAAATAAATTAACTTTTTGCTGAATTCTAATTTATTGAAATTCACCTGTATATCAGTATGCCTTCTGTATATGAAAAATATTGTTACAAAGTTCCAAATGTTCTATGTCAAAATGGGTAAAACACATTAAAAACAGCTCAAGTTAATATTCACACATAGATGCTAAATCTGTGATTTACATTGTATACCTAAAATGAAATGTTGTACTTGTTGGGTTTGTATCTCTGCAAACAAGTTTCAACAGAAGGGCTGTATGCACTCATTCAAGGATTGTTTATGAGCATAGAGTGCAGGCTGTAAATGGACGTAGCCTCTGTGACGCCACCCAGTGGTTTTGGACTTCATATTTTGGAGCTTTTCTTCAACTAATGTCTTTTTTTTTTTTTTTTTAAGATGGAAGTTACCTGAAGCCCCGGTTACGCAGGCCTGGAGGCTGGTTGCCTCACTTTTGGAGCCAGCCTCATGTGGCCACTAGAAGAACTGCATTTTTTGCCACTAATGCATTGACTTCAGTTTTCAGCTCTGGAAGTTTCCTCTTATTTGTGAGGTTATCAAGACTTTGTGTTGCAATGTCCCCAGACAGCAGTAATTCATTAAAAAGATGCCAAAGGTGACATTGCCAGATGTCTAAACAACGTTAGGATTTGGTTAAAAGTAACTGTGAAAAGTCAGGTCATTCTCAGGTCTCTTTACTTATTAATTTGGCAGAAAGAAAAAAGGCCACTGTTTTTTTTCTCCACAAACTCTTCAGACAAGCAGCACATTAAGACCCACATGCTTCTTACTGTTAATATTGCTCACAGCTGCACCACTGTGCCACTGTGGGAACAGTAAATTTTGACCGTCCAGATATTCATACAGACAGGCTTGCAATGCAACACACAGTGAGATCTAACCTCACGAGAAACATATTTACATGCTATAAACAAGGTTTTTATGTTTTCAAAAATTAATCTCCGTTAGTACTGTCCTGTCTATCAGCAAAGATAAATTAAACCCCATTTTATTCTCGACAGCTTTCTACCATTTAGGCTTATTTTTAGTCTTCTGATCAACAGAAAGTTGATTGCTGAGTGAGGTAAACATAAATTAGTGAATGGTTAAACTGAGTTTGAATCCAAGTCTTCATAATTGCATGAAAATACAGATTTTTACCTTTCACTTTTCAGCCAATCTAGACATAAAGGGCCTCCTTTTTGACCGCTAAAGACTCGCTGACCAGATTCAGCCCAAAAATCAGCGCTCGTGGTTGTCTGGTGCTTAGAGACCCACTCTGCAGATTGCTGAAAGTCATCAGTTTTCATTCTGCAGAAGTAAGCAGACGCTCAAGGTGACCTGAACATTTGTCCCCCCAGAGTGGCGTGCGGGTGTTGCAGGTCACCTAATCTTATCAGATGAGGACCTGACATCAGTAGTACAAGGCTCATGGAAGCGCCTCAATACACTGCAGCACTACAAGGTAAGTGCTGGTCACACACATGCACTAACACACATTCTCTGTGAAGTGAGTTTGGACTCATGGAAGTCTTTGAGGCAGTCTTAACCACAGTGCGATTGTTGTGATACAAATGTGTAATGCAGGTCCCCGACGGTGCGACGGTGGCCCTCGTCCCCAGAAACAACAAACATCACCTCCACGACAGCCATGATTACATGCCCGGAGAAAGTGAGTTCATTATGACCCACCATGCTGGTGTTGTTTCTATGCGTGCTGTAGCTTTGCCACTTCAAAGAAAAACACTGAAAAGTACTTCAATGATTTAAAACTACCGTCAAATGTCATGATTCATGCAAAAGGTGACGCAGTCTCAGCATAGCTGTGCTGTGCTTTCACAAAAAGGACAAGCCACCTCTTAAAAAGCTTACAGTGATGTGAGAGAGTTTTCACAGGACTGCGGTCATGAAAGAGAACCAAGTCCACCACATGATTCAGCTGTTTGTAGAACCACCTTTAGCAGCAAGAACTTGAAGTAATCGTTTTCTGTATGACACATCAGTCTCTCACATTATTATGGAGGAATTTTGGGGCTTTTCTTTACATGTTCTTCAGTTCATTGAGGTTTTGTGATCATTCATTTATCCACAGCTCTCTTAAGGTCCCATCACTGCGTTTATGTCAGTTTGAGGTCTGGACTTTGACTGGGCCATTGCAAATCTCGATTCTTCTATTTTTCAGTCATTCTGTTGTAGAGTTGCTGATGTGCTTGGGATCATTGTCCTGTTGCACCACCCTGTTTTGGACAAACTTTAGCTGTCAGATAAATTTCCTCATATTTTAATCTAGAATACTTTGGTATACAGAGGAGTTCATGCTCAACTCACTGGTTGCAAGGAGCATAGGTCCTGTGGCTGCAAAACAAGCCCAAATCATCACCTCTCCACCACCATGCTTGAGAGCTGATATAAGGTGTTTGTGCTGATATGCTGTGTTTGGGTTTTCACCAAACATGGCACTGTGTATTATAGCCATACATCTCCACTTTGGTTTCATCTGTTCAAAGGACATTGTTCCAGAAGTCTTGTGGTTTGTTTAGATGTAGCTTTGCAAACCTAAGCGCTGACTGTATAAAATATGGATGGCATGGCTCCACGTCCTCTCATTGTACAGAAGTAAAGCCAAAATTTCGTATTTGTGGGAGCTGCCGTCTTTGAATTTTGGAGCCACATATGTGAGTTAGGGAGGAGTTGCCATATTTAACTCCCACCAATACACCTTATGGGATGTGGCGTAGAACACACCTGCCGAACACACATGCGCCAGATTGGTGTTCAGAGTTGCCAATCATGAGGTTACGCTACAGTTTTACAGCATCAAATTAGTAACTCAAAGGAAATCATTTGAACCCAAATCAACTTGATAACAACTTCTAAAAATTGCACAAATCATCTTCAGGAAAAATGATCTGAGGAGAGCTTTTCTTTTTAGTTTGACCTCGTCCCATCTACTAACGTGGATGGGGCTGGACTTAGGACCTATACTGTAGCCAGACAGCAGGGGGGAGTAGAGACATTTTGACTTCAGGTTTGGGAGACATCACGTTGTCCATGTTTTCTACAGTCATTGAACTTAAGCTTTGCTGTTATGTTCTTTTTATAGGGAAGAGGCTTTTTCCTGGCAACGCTTCCAAACAAGCCATATTTTTTCAGTCTGTTTCCAATTGTACAGTCACAGTTTTTTGCAGTTTCTCTGAGCATTGCATGGTCTGAAAGTGGGGGGAATTTGGTGGGAAAATTGGCAACTGTCCTGAAGGCTTTACACCTTTGAACACTAGTTCTCACTGTCGGAAATGGTCTTATAACCATTCCCAGGTTGATGGGCGGCGACAGTTTTTTAAGGTCATTGCGGATGTCTTTCCTCCTTTGCATTGTGTTTACACACACCTAAATTCTCTTGTGGCGAATAGATTATGTTATTGAGGGTGATTTTACAGAGTTGGAATTAATATGTTGAATGAAAATGTAGTAAAATAGATATTTTTTCTGTTTTTGGCTTTTTTTTATTATCATATTAATGTGGTGTTGTGTTTGTGAGTGTGGATAAGAAACTGTATCCACTGTTAATTGGTGCAGACCTTCCTGCAGTTTTTGAGCAGTTGAACAGAATCTAAATAACCAGAGGAGGTCGCTGTTTGACAGTTTATACATATCCTTTTTTATACTGGATAGGACAAAGTGTGAAGCTGAGAGCCTGGGGGCAATAAAAGATGTAAAACAAGCATCACATAACAAAAGGTGACTTTTTTTATAGTGAACAAACAACCATAGTTTTGCACAGTATCAAAAACTTTAAACAGAGGTGGATGACTCAGCTACAATGTCACATTTCTCACCTTTAAGTTTTTCTCGGCTTCTAGCTGTGCTCATCCTGCTGTTTTTCCCCTCTTACCAGAGACCCCTATGCTGGATGACGGGGAGGAAGGAGGCGTGAGGCTTTGGCATCTGGTAAAAGCCAGCGAGGAGTCCGAGCTGCCCAAACACAGAAGGGGCAGTATGAGGGAGAAGGGCGGGGAGAGAGCCAAGGCCATCCCCGAGATCTACCTCACACGCCTGCTGTCCATGAAGGTAAAATACATGATCCGAATGGGGTCCATCAAGGTGGTGCTCACGTATATATACATTTAACACACATTAGATGGCACATGTGCATCTTTTTTACATAAAATAATCAAAAAAGCGTGCCAATGAGTGTATTGTTTGGGTTTGTGTTGCCTCCAGGCAGCAGAGTAAACAGCAGGGATCAACATGTGCAGTTGTTTTGCTGTGGATTCTCCACAGTAGCTATACAAATATGAAGTGAGTCAGCAGCATGAAGGTGTGGTGTGCGGCAACATTACAGATTCAGATACCAAAGTAGTTTACACATTAGGAGAATCCGAATCCTAAAGCCTGACAGCGACTCAAAGATTAATTTGGTTAGTTTCTTAAACATCATTCAGTCCTCTGTCAGAGGTTTCATATTTTAAAAATTTTCTTTTTTTTTTTTTTTTTGGACGTCCACATTTTTCCACGAGCCAGCTAACACTGAGACATAAGGCTGGCCCTCAAAACTGTGGCTTTGTGCTATTTTGAGCTCATGTTTCCACAAAGAAACTTGTGCCAGTTATGAATCAGTGTGAGCCTACATTATTTAGAGCTCATGAAATATTTACCTTTATAATGTATGTTGAACTAACGCATTATGTAGCAATGATTTCTCTTTGAAAGCACAATGAGCAAACTTTTGACAAAAAGTGCAGTGGGTTGTAAAATAAATGCAGGATGGTGCCGAAAGACAATATTTGGCTTGTTTTTCCACATTACTGCCACATTAATATTCAAGTTAATGTGTTTCTGTAGTTTCAAGTTGGCAGTTCTTACCTATAACAGATACGGCTGTGCAGCTCTGCGCACACTGAATGTGCATGTGCAGAGCAGGTACATCACAAAATGAGAGAAAACGGGGAGGATTTCTTTCTGTTATTTGCCTGTTACACTTGCAGTAATGCAAGTTTATTTTCTCTCCTTATCTTTTTGTTTCACGTATGTTTGTAGTTTTGTTACTGCAGGTGCAATGAAAGGTTTGCAACAATTTTTTAATCCACCTGAAACCAAAGCTGTCAATCAAGAGAAACACTGCACCAACATCATGCTGGTAGTTTACGGTTTAAGTAGTTTAGAGTTTATACTAGTTACAAGGGGTGCACATAATCATTTAAATTACTATGGTATTTTCCATTTAATGCCATATATTGTTAATATTTGGATATGTATCGAACTTCCAGTAATTATTATATTACTGTAATTGCAGTAAATAATAACTGCAATAAAGCCTACTTGTTTAAAAAACCCCATTAATGATAGATCGCCACAATTTGCCTGACGTGCCAAAGGTCTCATAACCAGGAGGAAACACAAGTTTACCATATTTGGACAAGAGGCTCAAGTGCTACGACTAGCAAGCTTTGTTTAGCTTCTGTCACAAATGCACAGACAAAGCTAAACAGTGCATTGATAAACTATATAGGTTTAAGAGATAAATACAGATACTTGTTAATTTGTGTTAAATAATGTTTAAAAAACCCTCTAGAGTTTTTGCCACCAAAACTGTAGCTCAAATGTCTTTAATGGGGTGTATCTCACAGCAAGCTATATTGTCACAGTGGATAGGTGGTTAGCAGTGTTGCCTCATAGCAAGGGAGTCCTGGGTTAAAACAGAAGCGCATTGTAAAAACATGCTAGGTTAGCTCAGCTTACTCTCGTAAAAGAGATTCTTAATCAAAAGAGTTTAACTTCTTAGTTAAATGAAGGTTAAAAAAATCATTAGTCCTAATATAAAAGCTCCAAAAAAAACAACTGCACAAAAGCAGTCCAGAGATTTGCATTTTGTTGCTCAAATTATTAAAGAGAAAGATCAGCGTGCACCGAGCGCTTACAGTTGTCGATGTTAGCATTAAGTGGCCATGCTCCCAACCTTAAGCCTTAAAAAAATTTCAAATGGGAGAGTTATAAACTAATTCAGCCAGTTGTTATTAAAGAATAAATTAGCTGTAGCGACTAAACCAGGCTGTGAATATCTTTATTTCTGTTGTATATTTATGCCTTTTAATATAGGAGGATTGACTCACTGTTGGAGCCAGTTTCAAGTGGCCATTTGAGAAACTGCAGTTTTTGGCTTTTACACATTGGCTTTATTTTTTTAGCCCTGGTAGTTCCTGCTTGGTGTACAGGATCATTTTATTTTTTCAGCCTGTTCATGTGGCTGCTCAACGTCTTTTTTTAGAAACTCGTGGGAATGAGGAGTTACACATGACAGTGTGCAAGAGTATTTTCCATTCATCAAATTTGAGTTCCAGCCAGACTGAAGGGAAACACAGAAATTAACCACGTGTAACAGCCTTCTTGTTACCTGCTTTAGGGATCCTCCATGCAGGGATATTTGCCAGCTGGCCTAATCACCTGAACTTTCATCCACGTTTACTAGTTTGTTTTCATGGGCTGATGTTTCCAAATCCTCAAGAGCTAAACGCAGTGGTGCATTAACCCACAGACCATCAAGCTGGAATCCTATTTATTGGAATCTCTACATTGGAGAGCACAAACTTGACATGATATATAGAGCCTCATACACCAGGTTGAAAAGCCTGTGTCATTCAAACATCAACCCATCAGTTTGATGGTCAGGCTTTCTGTTATTAACTTCTCTAAACCCAATCTGTGAAAACCCTGATGACTTTGTGTTAAATAAAATAGACTTAAGCTCCTCCAAAGCCTTAGAAAAAAATTATATAACTGTTAACTGCCGTTAACTAAGCTTCATGTGTAAAATCTGTGGCGTGCCCCTTTAATGCTGTTACATGGTTTATTTATCTCCGTCACTTTCTCTGCTCTGTCTTAGGGCACTCTGCAAAAGTTTGTGGATGATTTATTCACTGCCATCCTCAGCACCAGCCGTCCCGTACCTCTGGCTGTCAAATATTTTTTTGACTTGTTGGATGAGCAGGCTCAGCAGCACAACATCAACGACCCCGAGACCATCCACATCTGGAAAACCAACAGGTAACTGGGTAGCAGCAGCTTGCCTAGGGTTTAAATGTCAGGAGACAAGCATCGGAAGCCAGAAATGGGTCAGAAGCCATTTTCTGCAGGGCCCACCATATGAGAAAGAGCATAGATATGCTTCAAGGGGAATTTCATTCATCCAGAAATTGAAGCACCGATCCACACAGAACATATGGACACCATTTGGTTTCATGGTCTTGTTAGGATTTGATTTGAAAATCCATTGGAATGTCAGAAATATACCAGTGCTTACAGTCGTTCAGCTAATACACGTTTAATCTCATAAGCCCTTTATCAAAGACTTATTAAACTTCCTACTACTATTGCACTTTGATTGTTTGGCTGATACAGAGGAGAACTGCATAAAATGATAGATTTTTTCTTTTCTATACATCACTACCACATGAATCCACATAGGGAAGCTGCAAGTTACTGACAGCTGGTCAACATACACTTGGCTGCACCTTATGTGTTTTCTACGCACTCAAGAAGAGCTCATCACATTCTTATTTGGCATATCAAGGGGACTTTACATATTGTGAATAGTGACAAGTATACAACAGACACCAAAAGAAAAGCCTTATACTTTTGTCTTATTGGTTGTGACAGTTCCTGTGTTGTCACTATCTTTCTCCTGCTTTTTTAAAGACCTGATAAAATCCACAGCTAGAACATACCACAAATCACATTAATCACTACTATACCTACAGTATTCGTCAGAATTTAATAAAACTTGCACACAGTGATCAGCTAATGGGTCTTCACCCAAACCGTGTACAAGTTCAAGGTTATATTTGTCATTTTAAAAGCACTTTTCAATTTTTTCAAGAATTGCTACTCTGCTTAGAGTAATGGTAAATGGACTGGTTCTTACATGGCATTTTTCTACTGTAACTGAGCCCTCGAAGTGTTTTTTACTAAAAGCTTCATTCACCCATTCACACACACATTCATACAGTGCTTTATTCTATTCCTTTAAGCACATTTGACTATCATACACACACTCACTCTCTGATGGATGCATCATGAGCAATTTGGGGTTCAGTGTCTTGGCCAAGGACACTTTGGCATTTACAGCAACCGGGGATCAAGCCACCAACCTTTCGGTTAGAAGACCTCCTGAGCCACAGGCCTAGAGTATTGGTCAGATTTTAGTGAAACTGGCACAGACTGATTACCTAATACAGGGGTGTAAACCTCATTTCACATCAGGGGCCATATACAACCCAATTTCATCTTAAGTGGGCTGGACCAGTAAAGCTATCCGCCAATAAGTGATAAAGAAATAATACCTTTATATGTAAAGAAGTTTAACTTAGTTTAAAAGAAATGCTACTCTATTAAATCAAAGACAGCCATCTGCAGGGCTCATTGGTTCACACTGTAAGAAATAAAGGACTTCATCCTGTAATTAAAACACTCAAATTATCTGTGAATTCACAAAAATCACCTAATTTTTACTGTGTGAAAACCAGAAAATATGCTTGTAAATAGTGAAAAATGAATGTTTCTTTTATTAAGTTGAATACTAACAATTTAAAAAAAAAACCAACTAATTTTTTTTAATTATTAATTTCTAACTTCAATCAGAATCAGAATGCTTTATTAATCCCAGGGGGAAATTGTAAAAGAAATACAGAGAACAAACAATGCAGATGATGATAATTTGGTGTGATTCCACTGTCCTGAGATTAAAAAAATGAAGAAACAGTAGTCCACCAGTGAGGAAGGGCAAAAATGTTCTCGACTGACATCGAGAAGGCGACTTAAATCTTCAAAGCCTGAAGAAGTTACAGAAAACACAGAAATTAAAGAAAATTTCTGCAGCAGTCAGCACACAGGTTGGTGCACATGCACCGAAAACTTGAGCGTATAAGAGGCCATGAGTTATGTGTTTGTCACTAAAGCTGATGAAAATACACTTAAAGGTCCCAAATTTATGCCTCCTTTGCCCGTGGGCCAGATTGGACCCTTTGGCAGGCTGGCTCTGGCCCACGGGCTGTATATTTTGGTCTTCCCATAAATTTTGCTCAAGGAAGAGGTTAAGGTCATATTTGTTGTTGTACGGACAGTTTTCCATTTTCAGAATTATCGATAAGCCTAGCAACAGAAAAGACACAGAAAAAGACAACGCCGAAAAGCACAACTTCATCGTCGTCTTACTATTGTTCACTGTGCAACAAAGATTGCCACTCTAAAATAGGCTTGCACAGTCTTCAAAGATGTCGCTCCTCACCTCAGGACCACTATGAAAGCATTCCATTGTCATTCGAGACAGAAGGAGGCCTACTAGTATATTTAGATCTGTAGGGAGACTTCAGGTGTGAGTTAAAAGAGCTAGATTTAGTCTGCGGGTGATCTGCTGCACCTGTTTATGAACACAAATGCAGCAAATCCAGTTCAGGAACGACCATACCTGATTAGAGTGCGAGTAATGTACCCTACACACAAGTGCACCTTATTACTTATATTCTGACGTACCTAAAACAGTGCAGAGGCAGGTTTAACGCAAGTATGGCACAGTGATTCAGACAAAGGAGCAGCACACAAAGAATCAATATTCTGATGCAAGGGAGAAATCTTCTGTCAGAACGTGAGGCGGTTGAGGCAGTCTTTATCTGGATGAATCCTGACAGCTCAGATGGAGCACAGGAAAGAGAGAGACTGCTTTATTACAAACAAAACCACCATATCAACCTAAAATCTGTCTAACACCTGACCTGTCAGACCATTACTTCACAGAGCTTTCTTTTCTATCAGAACCTCACCGATACTGTGTTCAACAAGTTCCTGCTGCTGCAGCACCACATGTAAATGCACATAGCCCTCTAATTTATTTTTTCTGCATGCTGTGTGATTCTGCAGGTATTTATTAAAGCCAAAGGAAAGAATATGACACACAGTTGGCTGTCTTATACTTGCCTTTCTTAATACTTTATGGTTGATTTCAGTACCTTAATTACCCATGTCAGCATGCACTTCACAGTGACTGCAGCTTTGTGCTGCTAGTATTAATTCACTCACACACACACACAGCAGAAAGAGAGAGACTTGCTTCCCACAAAAAAGCCACACAAGGCCATCTTCTTAAAGGGGAAGATTTTGCCAGTAACACACATTAGTGTCATGACGTCCTACATATGGTGCACATCTATTCTTCTTTACACACTCTTTTTATTTGTGATTTTGGTATTAAAATAAACCCGCATTCACTATCACTACACTTGAAGGTTTTCTCTATGTGCCACTTCTTTTAAGCACATCTAGACAGGACTTTTTACTCGTATCGCCCAGCCCTCTCGTACTTAAATGCTTAAATGCGGTTCGTCTTCTTTGTTTCAGGCTGTAATCACAATTCCTTAAAGGTTGCTTAGCCCACACCTGAGCTTATAGTTTTCACACCGTTCCAGATAAGCTGAATCAAAAGGGGCAAATTCACCAGGGTTTTTTGGGATCAAACTGCCTCACCTTTAAAGAATAACCACTGCTTGTTCTCTGAATAAAAAGGGTGTTCTTGAGGCATTTCTGGTATTTTATTGTGCTTTCTTCACCCTCTGGAGTCTAGGGTATAATATTGTTTTTGTCTTGCTTGGTTTCGAGCCATTTTTTTCAGCACAGCTTTGCTGTGTAACTTCAGTTATTTTTTTATTTTAACATACTGTATTAACACACTTGACCTAAAATCACACAAAACATATTATCAGAACTGAAAAAAGTTTTTTTGTTGTTTTTGTTGTTTTTTTGCTCTTATGTAGTGGTTTACACATTCACCTCACAAAAGGTCCCTGGTTTAATTCCAGGTGGGGACACAAGCCCCCTCTCATCATAGAGGGTTTCGTCAGGAAGGGCATCCAATGTAAAACTTCTGCCAGATTACCAATGCGGATCATACTGTTGTGGCAACCCTTTGGGGAGAATACAAGGGAGCAGCCGAAGTTGCATTTTACCCTGAAAATCACAAACCTGTTTACCAAACCATTTTTATAGGTTAGAATGAAAATATAAAGTTTAAAGTTCAAGGACTTATGTATAAATTTAGCAAACAACAAAGTTATAGACAACTTTTTACATTAAAATGCAGGAAATGTCTCAGGTGTTTACAAATTGTAAATTTACAAATCAGGCTATTTACAAAACAATCAGGCATCACAATAAGATGCCACAAAAATTATTTGTGACACTCCAAAAAAGTCCAAACAGTTTCTGTCCACCGCAACACACAGGGACACATCACAATGTCACAAATCTTTCAAATCTCAAAACTCACTGTCTCTTCATGTTTCTCTCTTTTGCTGCCATTACACCTAAAACTTTCCCCTCTTCCATAGCAACCAAATGCCATAAAATGTTTTGATTGGTTGATGTGGTACATTTTTCCACCAGTAGGATAAGGGATGTGTGTTTTTTTTTTTTTTTTCTTGCAAGCGCTCTCCTTAATGTCTTCTTTCCCCTTTCTTCCTGCACCAAACGCATAAAAAACGCACAGAAAAATCATGATCAGTCTGGTTTTACTTGGCCTATCAACACTATTTGAAAGCTGGTAGATATTTTGAAATCTGCACTTTCAGCGTAAGTTGAAACAGAGACTCAGCGAGGCTGCGTCTTGCAGCGACATCATATGATTTGTGGTCACGTGAGTTGTGCGTGCCAGATGATCACTGCTTACATGTCCACCATTTTTCTCATCTTACCAAACAGCTTGCCACTGCGGTTCTGGATCAACATCCTGAAGAACCCACAGTTCATCTTCGATGTGCAGACGTCAGACCACGTGGATGCTGTGCTGTCAGTCATTGCTCAGACCTTTATGGATTCCTGCACCATAGCGGACCATAAACTGGGACGGGTGAGCTAATCACCAAGGCTGTGCCAATAATACCACTTAAATGAACAAATCCAAGACACCATACAGTATATAATTACTTGTTGACAGCTACAGCCACAGTGGTTTGCTAAGCTCTTTTTCTCTCTCTCTCTTCTTTCTCAATTTTTTTTACCCTTGTTTCATCACTACACCAACCACCTGTACAATATATTGCAGTTTCTCACTATATGAACACAAGTATTGGGCCACCTACACATTTCACCTACAGGAGCTTTAATGACATCTCATTCTGAAACCATAGGCATTGATATGCCTTTTGCAGCTCTAACAGCTTCCACTCTTCTGGGAAGTCTTTCTGAAGGATTTTGTAGGGTATCATTGGGAATTTTTGTCTGTTCATCCCGAAGAGCATTTGTGAGGTCAGACACTGATGTTGGGTGAGAGGACCTGGCTCACAATCTTTGTTCTAGTTCATCCTAATGGTGTTAGATGGGGTTAAGGCCAGGGCTCTGTGTGGGCCAGTCAAGCTCTTCCACACCAAACTCATCCAACCATATGTTTAAGGACCTTCTGATGTGCACTGGGACACAGTCATGCTGGAACAGAAAAGACCCTGGCCCAAACTTTTCCCACAAATTTGGTAACATAGAATTGACCAAAGTGTCTCTTGGTAAGCTGTAACATTAAGATTTCCCTTCTCTGGAATTAAGGGCCCTTGGCCAGCCCCAGAAAAACAACCCCACAGCTTTATCCCTTCTCCACCAAACTTTACAGTCAGGCAGGTAACATTCTCCTGGCATTCACCAAACCCAGACTCATCTGTCAGACTTCCAGATAGAGAAGTGTGATTGGTCACGCCATAGAACATGCTTCCACTGCACCACAGTCCAGTGGTGGCGTGCTTTACATCACTCCATCCCATACATTGTGTAAGGCTTGTATGCACCTGCCCGGCCATGAAAACCCATGCCATGAAGCTTCCAGTGAACAGTTTTAGCACAGATGCTAATGCCGGAGGAGTTTTGAAACTCAGCAGTTATTCAATCAGCAAAGTTCACAACTCTTGCACACTATGTGCCTCAGCACTCAGTAACCCCACTCATGTGGTTTGCTGCTTCATAGCGGAGTTGCTGTGGTTTCTAAATGCTTCCACTTTGCAGTAGTACCACTCTGAGTTGATCGTGGAACATCTAGGAGGGAAGAAATTTCACAAACTAACTTGTTGCAGGCTATTACAGTAACCCACTCAAATTCAGTGAGCTCTCTGGAACGACCCTTTCTTTCACAAACATTTGTAAAGGCAGACTGCATGGCTAGCTGCTTGATTTTATACACCTGTGGCAATGGGACTGAATGAAACACCTAAATTCAATGATAAGGAAGTGTTGCCCAATGCTTTTGTCTGTATATTGTAGTGTGTTATAATTGTCACTTTTTTATTATAATACGAGAAAAGCAAAGTAAAATTAAAAAGAACAACTTCTCAGAAGTTTCAGAGACTTTCTTGCCTCTGTATATGGACAGATAAGGAAAGTAATGGGAAATAGAATGTAGTTACTATATGTTTATTCATCAGTAAGTAAAACATGACATGTAGCAATGAATATTGCATGATCAGATAGTGTGCGTCACCTCATAGGAATGTGACTGTAATGAGCCCTGAAGCCTTGTTTTGTACCCAGTGCACAGTGAAATCAAGAGAATTAATTCTACACTTTATTACTCATTGATTTACAAGCCTTGTTACTCTTGCGTGACATTTTTCTTCCTTACTAAGGACTCTCCCATCAACAAGTTGCTGTATGCCAGAGACATCCCGCGCTACAAACAGATGGTGGAGAGGTAAGAATATGGCAGCCGGTCGCCCCACTGACCCCAGGCATAAAAAACACTCTGGAAGAGAGAGGAGGGAGGGGAGGAAGGAAAGAGCAAGGTCCAGGACAATCTGTCAGTGCAAGACAGAGGGTAGACTAAGCCCGCGAGGCTTCCATGCATGGATGGTCTGGAAGCAGACTGCTACATTTACTACTACCTCTTGCACATTAAGCTCAGCATATCACCCTGGTGAAATATTAAGGTGTCGCTAGACAAGATTTTCAGTACAAACATGGTTGTTTTATAAGCCTTATTAGTGTGATTAACATTTAAAGAGGACATTCACATTATTCTATACGTTCTCTAAAAACTTCCCAACTGATATGCTGTACACATCATATTTTTACATTTGAAATTACACTAAATGCAGATCTCTTACGTATTCAAATTCAAAATGCTGATGATTTAATGTAAAACAATGCAGTCAAAAGGAGAAATCTACAGATGTAGGTCCTTTTAAGGTCATCCAAGGTAAGGACTGAGGAGCTAATGCCACAGGGAGTCCATCCATCGCTGTTTCTCCTACAATATTGGTTGTAATTTAATCAAACTCACACACTATTGGGTCCCTACCAGAACTGGGCTCAAGGTTTTAAGTGATATTTGCCATTTTAATGGGACATTTCCATTTTCACAAGAATCACTACTCCTTCTAGAGTATATGTTGGCTTTTAGTAAATCTTGCAACTAATAATCACTTCATGGGTCCTTATCCAAATTGTGCTTGAGGTCAAAGTCATATTTCTTGTTTTACAGACACCTTTTCATTTACAAGAATTGCTACTCCTGCAAGATTATTGGTCAGATTTTAGTCTAAATTGCACACAGGGGTCACTAATGGGTCTTCACCCAAATTGTGCTTGAAGTCAAGGTCATATTTGTTGTTTTATGGACATTTTTCCATTTTCACAAGAATTGTTACTCCTTTGGTCATATTTTAATCACATGTGCACACCATGGTCACTTAATGGTTCTTCACCCAAATTGTGCTCAAGGTCGCATTCATCATCTTGTGAACACTATTTCGTTTTCACAAGAATCGCTACTCCTAAGAGTACTAGTCTGGGTTGTATTAATATTAAAATGAGTGTTTGTGTGTGCCCCTCATTTATGGCATAATAATGCCTTAAGTTAGGTTAGGGCCAGTCAAGAACATGGGCTGTGGTTTTTTCTCAAGTTTGTGTAGTACAACCACCCAAGGCCAAGAAAACATTACTTTCTGTATTTCTCACATTACAATAACCTGTGAACTGAGCCGGATGAGCAACTACGTCATTGACGTCCTGATTTTCTATACCCAACTCTGCGATCTTTCTTCAGGTACTACGCAGACATCCGTCAGACCATCTCCGCCAGTGACCAGGAGATGAACTCAGCCCTCGCAGAACTCTCCCGAGTACGTTACCCTCTCTTGTTTTCCCATTTAGCAGAAGTAACTCTTTTTAGACAAAGGCTGGACTCATAAATCATTTCAGGATCTGGAAGTTTCCATCTGGGTGGGATCTTAACAAGCTGGATGTGGAGTTTGAAATAAAATATGAATGGCAGCCAATGCAGTTTTTAACAGCTTCCTGCTGCTGACGTTTCTTCACCTTTCTATTTATACCCTTCAACAGAATTATGCTGCTGAGGTCAACTGCCTTGTGGCTTTGCATGAACTGTACAAGTACATCAACAAATACTATGATCAAGTGAGTATCATGAATACAACTTTTGCTTTGCACACTATGTTGTCAGGAGAGAGATTTATTTTACTACAGCATATATGCACAAATTGGTGAATCTCTGTAAATACTGTTGCTATGGCACCATTATAGACACATTTTAGTTTGTAAAATGTGTCTGCCTGTGTATACATGGATGTACAAGTTGAAGCCACATTGTAGCAGAAAGTTCAGCTTGTGCTAGTGACATGATTTAGCACCGGCTCAGTGTTGACCAAGAGGTGGAGACATCAGCCTCTAGCTGAGCAACATCCTGGTATTTTGAAGACGGATGTAATGACGGCGGGGTGGATGTGACAGTGAAACCGCGTGGTCATTTGCTAACAACTTTGTTGCATACCCTTTTTACTCTGCATAATCCTTCTGTCTGACACTTAACGTTTTATGTTTTATATTCAGTATGACCTAAAATGAGTGAGTGATGCCATAAACTCATCAGTAAACTGTTTACAGAGGTCAGGGCACAGGCCTCCATCTCGGAGACTTCTATGGGTTCAGAGGTCGTTTAGCAACTCCAGCTGTTTCCATCTGGTGGCCATTAAAAAGAATGCAGGTTTAAGGCACTTTGCTTTCACTTTCCAGACCTGGAAGCAACATCTGTTGTACTCTTTATGGCATTTCCAAGGCAGAGTCAGCATCCTAACAGTTGTTGATCCCCATCTAAAAGACAACAATAAAGAAAGCCCTTGCTTCTTATTGTTGAGTGTTGAACAGACTAGTATTAGCATAAACCCCTACTATGGACCCACCACCCACAGGAGGGGCAATAGGGGTTTGGTGCAATGTGGATCAGATGCTGGTCAGGGCCTCCGACCCTACTGATCTGATCCCTGGCTGGTAAAACTGGCTATATCAATGTAGACGGACGCCTCTCTAGTGGATAGGGAGCCTGAGCTTGCGTGTGAGGTTGAGAGGTACCACCTAGATACAGTCGGGGTCACCTCAACACATAACCTGGGTTGTGGACCCAGCCTCCTGGAGAGGGCTTGGACGCTCTGGAGTTGCCCTCGGTGAGAGGAGGTGAGCAAGGGTGGATGTACTTGTATCCCCCTGGTTTGGTGCCCATACATTAGGGTTTTCCTGAGAGGTTTGGATGAGAGGGTTTCTGGCCTCAGCCTTAGAGATACGGTGAGGAACTTGGTAGAGCTGCTACTCCCCTCCATCTAAAGGAATCATTTCAGGTGGTTTAGGCATCTGGCTAGGATGCCTTTTGGGTGCCACCTATGTGAGATGTTCCAAGTACATCCTAACGGGAGGAAACTCTGGGGTAGACCCAGAACACGCTGGAGACATTACATCTCTCAGCTGGCTCGGAGTTCTGGGTGTCTCTGCTTAGACTGCTGCCCCTGCAGCTCGGATTAACAGCAGAAGATGGATGATAAAATTAAGCTGTTACTCTGTTTTTTTTCTGACATATGTACCCCCATCTAACTTCCTGCTGTGCCCTCAGGTGTTAAATTGCAGTGTAAACAGACACCTTCATCACAACTTTTACTCAATATTCTATTCAGATGTAAAGTTGCAGTTTTAATCCAGCAGTTTTCATCTTCTGTCAGATTATCACAGCTCTGGAAGAGGACTGCACAGCTCAGAAGATGCAGCTTGGTTACAGGCTCCAACAGATAGCGGCCGCTGTTGAAAACAAGGTGACAGACCTATGACCCCCAAGGATGGGATAGACATTCCTGGGAGAAAAAAAAATCCTTGACATTTCATTGAAAAAAGAAAATGGCTCCCCCCCAAGATAAAGGAATATTCGGGCACATACTGTGATTTTCTTGTTGTCATTTTGACAGACTGATTCTTGGTGATGGCAGAGATGATCTCTGGAGGATGTTTGACTCTGACAGTGCTTCCTGTAACTCCTTCTTTTCACTTCGGGAGTAAATGGGCACCACATCACCGAGGAGGGAAAAAACTGTGAAGCAAAGCAAATCAAATGAAGGGAATTTCTTCTGAACCTTGACACCGCTTGTAAGGATTCCCCTGGTTGTTTAATTCACCTAAAGGGAAATGGGTTTTTTCCCTTTCTTGATGGACTGTTTCCTTTTTTGTTTTTTTTGGCAAACTGCACAGAACATTCCCGCCGCAAGTTTAAAGGTACATTTGGTGAAAAATAAAAATGGAAATCAAAGTGTGCTGGAGGACTAAACGATGAAGAAGGTTCTAAAAGGGAAAAGGATCGAGTCCTTTAACATGAACAGCTGTGGAGTTTTCTACCATGTTTTCTCAAAGTCTTACATAAAGGACAAACTGATGATGACACTGTCAGTGGCTTGAATCTGAAGTGTTTCCATTCTGCTTTTAGCTTCCTTAAATTAACCTTCCAAGTCTTACTGGGTTTTTTTTTTTTTACTTCAGTTAGCCGTTATCGGACAGCTTCCTTCATGTTACCGCTTGTTTTTATAGTATTTTGTAGCTGCTACCTGATGTAGTCTGCTGTTTTGTAAAAGCTCTCGATCTGCTTGCTTTTAAAGGTGACCTGCTGCGTGTGATTTTTCTTTTTGTAGGTAATGTTTCACAAATCTCTCATGTACATTTCCTAATCATTTTCATTCGCATGACCCAAGGCAGTTTGGCAAAGACATTTGTGGCTAACTTAATGATCCGTCCGTAGTAAATAAATGAAAGCAAAATGTTCTAACTAAATGTAGACAAAATCCATGGAAGACCAAGTCTGAACTTTAGGAATAATAAACAAGAACAGAAAACTAAATAATCCACAAAAGAAACGAGGAACATTTTTATGGGTATTTAACAAATAAAAGGGACATTACTGACTTTATCTCTCCTTGGATTTTATCTTCTTTTTCTTTGAAACTGTATGCTTTTACAGGTGATTTTAAACATATCGTAGGACAGCATGGTGGTGCTTCTCTCTCCTCAGAGCAAGGACGTCCTGAGTTCAAATCCAGCTGGAGCTTGCATGTTCTTCCTTTGCCTGTATGGGTTCTCTCTAGGTAGTCCATCTTCCTCTCACAGTCCAAAGATATGCAGGTTAGGTTAACTGGAGATTCTAAATTGACCGTGAGCCTGAATGGTTTTCTGGTTCTCTGTGGTAGCCCTGCAACAGACTAGTGAACTGTCCAGGCATGCCTCATGTCTAGCCCTGTGACAGCTGGAGAAGGCTCCAGCTCCACTTGGGGTCCAGATTGGATGAGAGGATGGATGGATTTTAAGTGTCCCATAGATTTTGTAGCTTGACTTGAATAAACTCAGTCAATACTTTATTTACAGAATTATTTCCCTCCATCCATCTATTTCCTTCAGGGTCGGGGGGTGGGGTGCTCTCCCAGCTGTCATGGGGTGAGAGGCAAATTGCACCGTGGAGAGGTCGCCAGCCTATCGCAGGAATAACAGCGAAATCATACCTGTGGCCATTTTAGGAACACCAGTTAACCCAGTGGTTCTCCAGCTTTTTTATTTGTCATGCTCTGCTTCAAAAACAAACAAAAAAAATTCACGCCCCAGACCACACAATTAGATCAATCACTAAACTTAAAAAAAGGATCTGCGTTGAATTTTACTTAAATAAATATCATATTAAATACATATCAACACAATAACATCAGCAAATTCTGTTTTTTTTTTCCCACAAAAACCATATCTATTCACATTAGTTTCGCTTTATATTTTTCTCCTGTTGTCTGCACCTCACAGTTTGAGAACCACTCAATTAACCTAACATTTATGTGTTTAGACTATGGGGGGGGAGGCCGGAGTGCCCGAGAAGAGCGCGCAAGCTCCACACAGAAGGGCCCCAGCTGGGTGACGAACTCAAACTCAAGACCTTCTTGATGTGAGGCAGCAGTGCTAACCACTGTCCCAGTATGCTGCCCTACTATTATTCCCCCTATTTTATATTTATTCCAGTTACTTTGCTGAATTTGTTCAATTAATGTCACGTTTGATCTTCTGTTTGTTTAAGAGGGTTTGGGATCATTGTTTACATTATATTCTCTGCTTTTAGATTAATATTTCAGATGTTCGCTGAGAACTGTTTTCTCTTCTGTGGTCACATGACGGCACCCAGACCGCATTTTTCAGTAGGAAAAACAGTGGTTGTTGCTCTAACTTCTACTAAACTGGAGGAAAACGTGTGCGTTTTTCACTGACTCTTGTCACACAGACTGAACAGCCGTGTCCTGATGTCGAGTTTTAACTTGCATTTTTATTTTATTTTGGGTTTCCATGTACATGCCAGATTTGAGCAGATTTTCATGGCAGGGCAAACCTTTTATTTCCCTTCTTTTACAAATTGTCTCTTGTCTCTCAACATTTGCATCAGATTACCAAACCAAGGTGCCTGTTGCTCTGCAACTTCTCATGTGCGAATCTTTTATTCTTTTGTTTTCATTTAATTTATTTATTTATTTTATTGTATACATTGTTGGTTTTTTTCCTTTCAGATCTTAAAGCGCCATTTTTGCTCCCCCGCAGTGTGTCTTTTGAGTTAGATGTGAGGAGTTGCTACAAGTCAAAATCAAGTTTTTGAAATTCAGATTATTTTTTAAACTTTAGTTATCTTGTACTTTTGAGATGATTTTCAAGTCTTTACCTTGCACATTGGTGTTCCTTGTGGCTTACTTGTGTAAGCAGAGCTCAGTTCTGATGTTTGTTGTGTACATAATGTTCCTAAGTAATCATGACTTTAGCGTTCTCTAACCAACTGATAGGATGAACCTAACAACAGCTTAATGTGATGCAATAAAGTGGTCCACATGCTAACAGAAGTCTCTCTTTTTTGCATTGTTAAATTTGTGTGTGACTGTATTTTGGAAAAGCTTACAGTGCATTTTGGTGTTTTGACATCCTTGTTACTGACTGCTTAATATTAACTAAACTCTACCTGTGTTAAGTCTGAAGTGGACAAAGCCTCCATCATATCATCAGAGAAGGAACAATTTCACAAGTCTCTACAGTCCTACATCCTTATTGCTTCCATAGGAATTAAGGGTAAGTAGCAGCCAAGTGCTACTTATCAAACGCACTTGATTAATTGCTCATCAGCCAGTGTGACCACCTCTAGAAAAGCGGAGGTTTTGTCAGCTGGCCTGAAGCTCACGCAGTGCCACAGTCTACCCAGGAGTGGACGTCCCAGCAAATTCACCCCAAACTCAAACCCTACGATGGTCAGAGGAACTGCAAAAATCCCAAGATATTCATCTGAGACACTGCAAGCCTCAGGCAGCATGTTCAATGTGAAAGCTCATGACAGCGGAATTAGAGTGAGCGTTTGGCTTTTTTTTTGAAGGGTTGCCAGGAGACAGGCTCTTCTCTCTAAAAAGAACATGGCAGCACGGATTAGGTTTGCAAAGTTTTATCTGAACAAACCACAAGACTCCTCAAACAATGGCCTTGGGACAGATGAGAACAAAGTGGAAATGTCTGGCCATAATCCACCATACTACATTTAGCAAACAGCATATGACCACAAACATCTCATACAAACCGTCAAGCATGGTGGTGGTGGTGGAGGGATGATGATTTGGGCTTGTTTTGTAGCCACTGAACCTGAGTACCTTTCAGTCATTGAGTTAAACTTGAACACTGTTGTTTACCAATTTAGAGTCAAATGTGAGACTATTTATCTGAAAGCTAAAGCTTGGCTGAAATTGGGTTGTGCAACAGGACAATGAGAAAATTACCTGCCTAATTGCATTGTGCCAAATGTAAAGTTTGGTGGAGGTTATAATGCTATGGGGTGGTTTTTCTGAGGTTGGCCAGGGCCCCTCAGTTCCGGTGAAGGGAAATCTTAATGCTTTAGCTTACCAAAACATTTTGGACAACTCTATGCTTCCAGCTTTTTGGGAACAGTTTGGGGAAGGCCTTTTTAAATTCCAGCATGACTATGCCCAGTATGCAAAGCAAGGTTGACAAAAGCATGGTTAGGTGAGTTTGGTGTGGAAGAGCTTGACTGGCCTGCACAGAGCCCTGACCTCAACTCCATGAAACACCTTTAGGATGAACTAGAACAGAGACTGGAAGCCAGGCATTCTAGTCCAACATCAGTTTCTAACCTCACAAATGCTCTTCTGGATGAACAGGCAAAAATTTCTACATACACTCCAAAATTTTTTAGAAAGATTAATTTTATAGTCTAACCTACAAGAAAGAGAACACCTATAATTACTCTGAAGAAAAAAAATATCAAAGTAATAAAATTACCCAGCTGCTTGTCCATCAACTGTGTCATTAAATGGCACCAGTGTGCCATGCACAACCCAGCCACAGGGGCCCACAAGCCCGGGTAAATGGGGAGGGTTGCATCAGGAAGGGCGTAAAATCTTTGCCAAATCAAATATGCGGATTCATAACATGACTTCCATACCGAATCGGTCGTGGCCTGGGTTAACAACGACCGCCTCAGGTGCCGGTGGAAACTATGCTGCTGTTGGCCGAAGACCAAGGAGGGGGGGAGAGAGAGAAGGAAAGGTAGGAGGGTGGAGGTGAGTGTAGGGACTTTAAATATAGGGACTATGACTGGTAAAGGGAGAGAGCTGGCTGATATGATGGAGAGAAGGAAGGTAGATATATTATGTGTGCAAGAAACCAGGTGGAGGGGAAGCAAGGCCAGGAGCATTGGAGGTGGATTCAAACTGTTCTACTATGGTGTAGGTAGGAAGAGAAATGGAGCAGGGGTCATCTTGAAGGAAGAGTATGTGAAGAGTGTTCTGGAGGTGAAGAGAGTGTCAGACAAAATGATGACTTTGAAGCTGGAAACTGAAGGTGTGATGCTGAATGTTGTCAGTGCATATGCCCCACAAGTTGAATGCCAGTTAGAAGAGAGAGAGGAATTCTGGAGTAAGTTGGATAAAGTGGTAGAGAGTATTCCCAGGGGAGAGAGAGTGGTGATTGGAGCAGACGTCAATAGGCATGTAGGTGAA
>VUQH01045995.1:0-15801 GCA_015106775.1 Etroplus canarensis
CACTTGTAGGTTGCTTTGCTTTCACACTTCTTTACAGTCCATTCAAAACCAGCTGGATAGGGTTCAGGTCTGGAGACTGTGTGTTCTGGTTTGTGGTTTTTGGTATTGTGGGACTAGGTTTTGTTTAATTCTAGGATGTTTGGCTGTCCTTTTTTCTGTCTCGTTCTTGTTTCTTTCCAGTTTGGTTGCATCCCCTTTTCTGCGTGCCTTATGTTTTACTTTCATTGTTCCTGCCCCAGCTCATGTTTAGTTATTGGTTCTTTGTGTCTTCCTCATGTTTTCCAGTATTCAACCTCCTCGTCTCTAGTCTCGGTGTGTTGGTTCATGTTTCCCTTGAGTCCTTGTAGTTATTATCTTTGTACTGTGTCTGTTCCGTGTTATCCTGGGTTCAAGGCTTGATCTACCTCCACTGTTGCAGAACAGCTTTAAGTTGTTAACCTATTGCTTGTTCCCTGAAAAAGGCCTTTTTTTATAATTCTGAAATGTACATTATTTTTCAGATTTAGGTAACCTTACTTTTTTAACTTTTAACTTTTAACTTGGCAGTTCATCACCTACCTTTGTACCATTTCAAGCTATTCATTGGACTTGAACTTCTTGAATTTTAATTAAAAAAAACTGGAAAATTGGGGTGTTCTAAAACTTTTGACTGGTAGTGTATGTTTTACAATATACATTTTATAATATACACTGCCAGTCAGAAGTATTGGGCCACACACACATTACACCTATAGCAGGTTTGGAGTTTGCCCCCCAAACCCAGCTCTTTAGAATGACCCATTCTTTCACAAATGTTTGTAAAGACAGACCACATGATTAAGAGCTGTGGCCCAGTACTTTTGTCCATATAGTGTGCATGCATTTACTATTTCAATCATTTTTGGCCAGGGACACAACATTGCTGTCATAAAATATTTTGTCAGGATTCTTTTGAGATTACTCAGTAAACCATTAATAATTCTGGCCTTTAATGCAGTGTGAATTTGTTAGAACAACTTCAAATTACAACCAATGCACACTGGAACAGAATGTATATTCAGACCTGAATGATTTAGGAAAATAGCTGCTGTTGGTTTAGACCCAGTGAACAGCAGATCACACTGACAAACATTGATGGGTATTCATGTGTCTTAGCAGCTATAAAACATCTCGATCGAAATAGCAGTCTACAGTATAGGCATCTATAAGTACAGTGAGTAAATGCAGATTTTGAATAGTTCGAAATCCATTTAGTCTCAATACTAGCAACAAAGCACCATGGTTTTTGTAGTCTTTGCTGGTGACTTGCTGCCTTTTCCTGACATCATGTTCTATGCAAGAGCCCCAGATAAACAGCCTTTTATCTTTCTGAGCTCCTCCCAGGTCGCCTCAATGCTCAGTATCAGTTTACCAAGCTACCAGTCAACACTTATTATTAATGGTCTCAGCATGTGGTTGTGTGTGGGAAAGATATGCATGGTTGTCTGCTTGCAAAGTACATAAATATAGAAGCAGCAGAGAGGATAAATAAAAGTCTGTGGAGTATTTGTCCTTTATTTACCTCTATAATAATGTCAGGAGAACAATGCTTTCATTGTTAGATGTTGTTTGTTTTTAACTCCCAATCAAGCCAAAACACAGTCTAAATTACACAGCAAATATTAGCAGATGTACTGAGTACATGTAAAGAATTTCACTTTCGTTCTACTTTGATAGATTCCTAACACATTGATGCAGTGAGTCAGATGAACTTTTCACCCTGAATGTCCTGCACTTTAAAGTGGTGCACAAAGGAGAGGTGTGGAGATAGTTAATGAGTGAGACAGAAAGAGAAAATGTGAGAGAAACTACATCTACCTCCAGTTAATGGCAGGGTGACAGATCCTCCCAATCCATTCAGATGTTTTGTAATTCTGTAGGTCATTTCTATATATTTTGTTTGGCCTATAGGAAACATGCCGTTGGTTTATTTTTGGTCATTTTTGTCATTTTTTATTTCTTGTTGCTTAATCTTCTTCAATAAGCCTTACCAGTATAAAACAATAACATAAGCAAATTTACCCCTATATCATTAAAAATAAATAGGGGTAATTATTATAATAATAACTGTAATATTTTCAGACCTAATCTTTCATTAAATAAAGAACACCATGTGATTAGACCACCCTGACCTTAGTTAAATTAAAGGAAGATGAATAAATAAAGTTAACATTTACCTTTTTATCAATGATTATAAACTGAACAGACCTTTTGTCAGACTTCTTTTTTTCAATACCATAAAATATCAATATTTGTGTATGATCAGGAGTTCCTGGCTTTGTTTTTTGTTTGGTTGTTTCTCCATTTTTTGCATATTTTTTAAACAGGGAAGTAATATTTTACCATTGTGGGAGTGAACAAAATAAAATGCTATTTAAATACTCCTATTACTTCCAAGAACATACAGTAGTTATGCTGTCTTTGTTCGGTTAATAGTGAATGTGGGTGTGAAAAATTGAAAAACTCTGACTGACTGCCCCTTGTAAAAAAAACGTTTGAACAACAGATGGGTGGGACTGTTTTGCTCACAGACAGAGCTGTGTGCCTGAGATGGCTTTAATATCTCTTTGACTTCATACAGAGCCAAGAGCAGAAGAAAACTGTCTGTCTGAACTAAGCATTTAAAGCAGTCTGAAGCCTGAGTTTTTGGCTCAGTGACATTACTTGCACATACAAAATACTGACCTGATTATTTGAAACTTTGGTCATATTTAATATGAGTATCTACCCACTGTGACCTATATATGACACAAAATAAGCATAATATATGTATGTATATTTGTATATTTTAGCTAAGAGTGTACTGTCTACTGTTTATTGATTACTTTTATTTTTATATCCTACGTAAGTTTACTGTTTATGTTACCCTACTAGAGTTTTATTACAGTTCTATTTCATTACTGCTCTTTCCTACATGCTGCTGGAAACTTAAATTTCCCTGAGGGAGTCATCCCAAAGGGATCAATAAAGTTAAGTCTAAGTCTCTAAGTCTAATAGGTCAATTTTAAACAAGTAAAGAGAGGAAGCACTAGCCATAATAGCTCAGAAATTTCACATTCAAGAGTGAAGGTAAAATTCAGGTAATCTTGAGATAACAGGGTGATTAAAAATTTAAATGGTTCTTTGGCTTTTCTTTATAAGTTGCTTTTGTTTATAGCTGTTGTTAAATTTATCTTCATTATTATTATATTAGATTTGCACAAAGTGGAAAACTTAAATGTAATCCAACAGAAGCACAGCAGGAGTCAGAGAATGAGGACTATCTTCTGGTTTTACTGGCCTGAAAATTGCTTCTGTATGAAGATAATATTTTCGTGCTGCTCTGTGACCAGATTTATACTAAGGTGGATACATTTGTAAATAAGTATATATCAGAAGGTTATAACACAATGAATTTTTAAAATTACTTTTTGTGACTTTACCTTGCAAATTAAATTGCAAAAAAAAAAAAAAGTTCAATCTTGGGACAGCAGCTCTGTAATAGTTCTGCAAAGAAGCTCTCAAAGGGATCTCTTTGTGACAGAAAGGAAAGGATGAAGAACAAAGTGTATCACCAAGTCGGAATATTGTATCATCAAGAGATCTCATGTCTCATGTATAAACTATATAATATTCCCTGTCCACAAGGCTGGTGTTTTTTTAATATATTCACTTTGAGCTGGTTCTTCTTTTTGATATTTTTCTGCTTCTCAGATATCCAGTTAGTGAAGATAAAATGCCACAATGGAGAAAGAAGTATAAACAGGGATTTTAAAATTTGAATGTCTTGGGGTACGGATGGCCTCACTGTGACAAAATATATATTTTTAGTAAGAGTTTAAGGCAGCCACAAGAAGTTTTTGAGGATTTCAGCAAAAAGAGGTAAATCGTCTCCAAAAGTTTGTTCTGCATTTTTTCCCATTGCATTCAAATAAGTCGTTTTAATGAAATAACACACAACTTTAATGACATTGACACCGCAGATGGATAACACTAAGATGTCAAAGGAATTGCAATGTACTGCCTTGTGTCACATCCACCATCTGCCCCTGTGTGACAGAGTATTTGGGCCTGAGTGGGACAGGATCTGAACTTGCTATTGATGTCATTACAACCCAAATGTTGTATGTTTTCTGGTGGTTTTCAAATATGATTTTCCATATAAAACATTTTTTCATTTTTTAGGAAATTACGCACAAATATTTGTGAAAACAATATCTGGATATTGAACTAATAAAGCAGTCTGATTTATACTACAGGTTTAAATGCGGGAGTTTTTGCGACCCAGTAATATACTGTATTTCATAAATCCCTACATGTATTTTGCATATAACTTATCAACAAATATCAGTAGATTTATGGTTTGTGTTTTCTAAAACCGTCCATATGTCTACATGCTGGATTCATTCTGGCTTAGAAACTGGGGAATTGTAAGGGGATCATTTTCTGGGCCTTTCAAAACCCAACATCCTCACACCTCAACATGTGCCATGTTCTGACTCTTTGGCTTAGCAAGATTAGATACGGCTGTAAATAAGCAGCAACAGAACCATAGCCAGAAGTGAGCACCAACAGCACTCTGGCAAAACACAGCCTGACAGCAGAATGCTTCATACCTCTGGATGACTTCTGCCGATTCCTGCTCCCTCTCTCTCCTTTTTCTCTGCACAAATCCCCGGAAAGCCCTGGCAGGACGTGGCACAGTATTAAAAGGATGAGAGAGGGAGAATGCTGGCATAGTGAGGGTTAGGACAGTGCAGGGAGGCTGATGCCATGGCTTTTAGCTGCAGGGTGTTTTTTGGCTGTAAAGAGGACACTGTTGTACAGTAGGTAGGCAGTAGATAGCTTTGACTGAAAAGACCAGCAAGTTAAATAATGTCATCAGCTCAAGCTTATTTTCTGTTTACACAGTGTGCAAAAAATGTGCCAGTTTGTATGTATTATATTTATTATAACTGAAATGCTGCTCTTGCCACCTTATGTTACTTTTGAGTTGTTACACTTTACAGTGTTTAAAGGAATAGTTTTTTGGGGGGATTTTATGCTGTTTGATACGTTCCCAGAATCAGTCATGTTTCTTTGTAGTATATAGCTTGGTGCTATTTGGAGGATACACTGTACTTATATCAGTTCCTGCAGGTCTGTGGGCTCAAAATGTAGCTACAGTCAAAAACTACACATTCTCTAGTGCTTTGGGTGTATTTGGGTGTTTTGGTGTGTATCTGTTTTTATTGGCTAAATGGATGCACGCTCTTAGGTAAGCAGTCTTATGTAAAGATAGATTTGTGTGTTTGTGGAGGCCTGCTGTTCGTTTACATCAGCCACTAAAAACTTTAGCTCTTCTGTTCTTCTTGAGTTGTTCTGACTAGCAGTAAGTGATACCATTGGGCTCACACTGGACTTAAATGCGTCAAAGTACAAACATGGCGTGAAATGCATCACTTTAAATGTGCGATTCAGTCTTCAACAGTCTTAATTGTCTTTGAAGGTGTGACCCAGCAATTCTGTGAAACAGATTTCCATTTATTCAGATCAGAGAAGGAGCTAGAGTGAGAGCATCTTTAACCAATGGCGGTGTGTGTTTTTAATGATAGTCCACTGTGGGTGCCCATGATTCTAGATAAGTAAAGGAAATGAACTGGTACAATCCCCCTAAAATAACATGGTCCTTTAATTAAAAAGACAAACTTTTCTTTACCTTTTTAAATTTCTTCTGGGAACAAGTATCATGAAAAAACAAAGCTAACATTGTGTTCATCAATTTCTTCTGGACTATGGCACTTAAGCTCAGCAATAAAACTTTAAAAATGGAGGAGATTCACTAGTTTTGTCACAAAAGTTTATAACACAGAGCAGTAGAGTGGTTCTTCAATATAATATGTTATTTAAAAGTTTTTGGACCACAATTGAAATCTATACCTATTTAATTAGGAAATATTTTTACTGACAATCAGTTTATTGTTGGTTGTTGCATTTTCATCATATTAAGAGACAATATACTTTTTAAATTTGGGTTTACAACTAAAAAATAGCCTGGTCAATAAAAACCTGATAAATGACAGCGTTCAGCAGCAGCTCAGGTTAGTTAGGTTTCGTTAGTCACAGTGTGTTAGAGCAGGGGGTATGCAGTATGAAATGTTGAGGTTTTGGCTTGGTTAAGCAGTGTTAATAATGTTAACAGTTACCTTATTGGGTTAAGTTATTCACTCAGGAATAATTTGACAGAAGTTAGAGATCTGCACATGACACATTTCATCCTGGCTATTTATCTATCAAAGTTTCGTGGAACTGACTGAATACATACTCAAAAGTTTCTATTTTTTTAAGGAGACATTCAAACCATGTTTTAGCACTATAAATACTTGTTCTTGTACTTATGAAATGTCTCAGACACACTTAGTTCCAAACATGGCTGAAGTCAGCCAGCACAGATTTAGTGATAATTAGGGCAGCTGCGATGAAGGATGAGCGCACCAACATATCTAACACAAATATCTTAAATGGCCAAAGTCTATTCTATATATTGGTGTGACCTAGATGAGTGTGTGCATCCTATATTAGTAAAACTGCAGGGTGCATGTGAACTGGCAGGGTTAAGGTCAGCCAACACAGAGACATTTGCAGTATTCAAGCTTGGCAGACTTACTGAGCTGCACTGGATTATAATGGGCTTCCCTTCTGTTGCATGAAAATCCCATTTTTTCCCTTTTTGGCTTTTTATATGAATTAACATTATTTGTGCTGATTAAACTTTATAGTTCACAACTCTTATTCACAAAGTCAACCATTAAATGTTGTTTATATGTTTGTTTTTCTTTTTATATATTATTAAGAGTTTAATTTCTCTCTCTCTCTTTCTGTATATACTGTATATATATATATATATATATGGAGAGAGAGAGAGAGAGAGAGAGAGAGAGAGATGATAGATGATAGGTAGATAGTTAGATATTTGTGTGTGTGTGTGTACTGTTCACAAAAATTAAAAGAACACTCTGAAAACACATCAGAAATCATGCTGATATCTATACTTATTTGGGCTGGGTAATGTGTTAGGAATGAAAAGATGCCACATAGTTTGATGGAAATGAAAATTATCAACCTACAGAGGGCTGAATTCAAAGACACCCTGAAAAACAAAGTGAAAAAATGATGCGACAGGCTAGTCCATTTTGCCAAAATTTCCTTGCAGCAACTCAAAATGGTACTCAGTAGTTTGTATGGTCCCCGCATGTTTATATCTATGCATGACAATGTCAGAGAATGCACGATGGTGTCCTGCGGTTCTCCTCCCAGCTCTGGAATTGGGCATCACTGAGCTCCTGGAAAGTAGGGGGATGCAACCTTGCGGCATCAGACAGACTGAAACATAATGTCCCAGAGGTGTTCTATTGGATGTAGATCATGTGAGCATGGGGACCAGTCAAAGGTATCAATTCCTTCATCCTCCAAGAACTGCCTGCATACTCTCGCCATATTATTCCGGGCATTGTGGTGCACCAGGAGGAACCCAGGACCCACTGCACCAGTGTTGGGTCTGACAGTGGGTCCAAGGATTTCATCCCGATACCCTGATGGTAGCCAGGGTGTAGAAGTCCTGCCTATAGAGGTCTATGCATCCCTCCATGGATATGCCTCCTGAAACCATCACTGACTCACCACCAAACCATTCATGCAGAACGATGTTATAGGCAGCATAACATTCTCCATGGCTTCTCCAGTCCCTTTAATGTCTGTCACATGTGCTTAGGGGGAACCTGCTCTCATCTGTGAAAAGCATAGGGTGCCAGTACCAGACCTGCCAATTCTAGTATCCTATGGCAAATGCCAATTGAGCCTGCAGTGAGCACAGTGCCCACTAGAGGATGTTGGGTCCACAGACTACCCTCATGAATTGTTTGGTCAGAGACAATCACACCAGTGGCCTGCTGGAGGTCATTTTGTAGAGCTCTGGCAGTCCTCATTCTGTTCCTCTTGCACAAAGAAGCAGATACCAGTCCTGCTGATGGGTTAAGGACCTTCTACAGCCCTGTCCAGCTCTTCTAGAGTAACTGTTTGTATCCTGGAATCTCCCCCATGCTCTTGAGACTGTGCTGGGAGACACAGCAAACCATCTGGCAATGGTACATATTGATGTGCCATCCTGGAGGAGCTGGACTACCTCTGCAACCTCTGTAGGGTATTGCCTCATGCTACCAGTAGTGACACTGACCCTAGCCAAATGCAAAACTAGTGAAAAAAACTGTCCGAAAAGATGAGGAGGGAAAAAATGTCAGTGGTCTCAACCTGTAAAGCCACTCCTATTTTGAGGGTCGTCTCATTGTTGCCCCTCTAGTGCACATGTTGCTTGATTTCATTAACAGCAAAGCAGCTGAAACTGATTAACAACCCCCTCTGCTACTTAACTGACCAGATCAATATCCCAGAATTTTAACTAACTTGATGCTATACTTTGATTAAAAAGTGTTTTGTTTTTTTTTTTGAGCAGTGTATGCGTCTATATAGTGTATCTTGTAATGATTTCTTTTTTTTAAACTCAATTCATCCAGCAGCCTGATGATGAAGGTTAAATGGTAGACATCAAAGTTATGGAATAGCAGGTAAGGACAAGGGAATTAAATGAAAAAAGGCAGTGGACAATACTCACGATATCCTGTTTGATGATCCCAAGATTAATTAGCATTGCAAGAAGAGAGGAAAGAGAGAGTTGGAAATGGTTAGGTTCCAGATAGCACTGAGTCGGAGAGAGACAAAGCCCTGAATCATAATGAGACAGAGCCAAGCATGAGATCACTTTAACCATCCAAGAGTAAAAGCTCAAAATGTAAAGCCACATTACTGCTGTAGGTCTGTGTTTGATTATCGAATCAAACAACTTATACACTATATTGCTTGACTATGACTTTATGCTCCACAGATAGTGTAAAAAGCATTTGATGAAAGATAAAAAGTTAAAAGGCAAAAATATAAAGTATACGACTTAAAAAGCAGTAAAATGACAGCGAAGGACAGAAATAGTTTGCTGTAAACTGCAGGGGATTCTGCAAGTTTTAATAAGTAGTTGTGACAGTTGAAATCGTTTAAAGCTGCAGGTGTTCTGGAGAGATAATTTCACGTCATATACTTACTCAGGTAGGTGCAAGCAATTTTATACAAAAAGCGCATTCAGGCAAGAACATATATGAATAACTGTTTTCACTTCCTTCAAGAAACTGCTAGTCTGTTTCTGTCAAAAATTATCTAAAAAAATACTGTTTTTCAAGTACACCATTTCTGGTTTAATTAGTAGTAGTTTAGACAATAATAAATATGTCATCAAAAATGTATCAACTGTGTGTTGTTGAAAAATATGGGATGATTAATCTAAATAATATATAATGGATGATTAAATTGTCTTTATTCTTCTCTAAATGTAAAATGTTCTTTTAAAAGACAAAGAAAATTCTTACAGCTGAACATATGAAGTCATTATTAAATTTTAGCAAAAATATAAGAATGGATGGATGTCCTCCTTCAGCAAATTTTAACAGTCTGCAACCTGATTTCTATAACTTGCGGAAAGTGAATTCAGTGGTGGTCTGGAGGATATTAAATCAGTCTAGAAACCAATAGCATGCTTTGGATTAATGATAAGTATGCTGTTAATGGTCTATTTGTAGGCAGTGGCATAAAACACCTGCATGGTCTGTTTACTCTGACCTTTCAAACATGAGATACAGCATAAATGTGGTTGTGTGTGTATGTTTGTGTGCATGTGTGCATGTGTGTGCTTAGGAGCTGAACACTCACGCCTGCATGGTTGTTGTGGCAGTTTGAAAGGTGAACATATTTTCCTTGGGGAACCAGTTAGTGTCCTCTGCAATTAGAGAGAAAAATGAGGTTTCCAAGGTTAAGTAGACAAAGAAAAACTATATCAGAATACTATACTATATTGGCAAATGTCATAATAACTATATTAGAAATATGAAACCACAAAACCAGCACCAGCACTTCACAGTCCACCACTCCACAAATGGAGAGAGGGAGACACAAAGAAAGAGATGGCGAAACGAAGAGTCAGAAATACAGATCACCACGTTACATCCAACATCAAACCCTCAATCCCCTCCAACCTGAGAAGAAATAGATTTGAAGTGGTAAATGTACCTTTAGCTAATGCTGATTCATACTTTCTTTATGATTTGTCCAAACTTATGTCTGTGAAAGATGTTATTTTTGTTTTCTTTGGCTGATAAAGTAGATTTAGATAGTAAAAAGAGCAAAGACTCAAGTTATTTCTTATAATATCCTTACTAAGGATTTAAGTGCGATCTGTTATTCCGTAACGCTATCCATTTACGTTATCCAACTGCATGCTCTCCCAAGTTGGAATCAAAAATTAACCCAACAAGCATGTTTTCAGATTTTTGGGGGCAAGCCTGAGTACACAGATGAAACCCATGCAGGCAAACGGAGAACGTGCTCCACAAAAAAGGCGCCAGCTAACTGGGAGGTTGGAAATCTTCTTGCTGTGAGGCCACAGTGCAAACCACTGCAGCATTATGCCTTCTTTTGAACTTGATACATTAAAAAGATAGTTTAGCTGTTTTGAGTTTTTCTGGGTTTTTTTTTCAATTTACGGTGCATTAACACAACAGAGTCTAAAATGCTTAAAAAACTCAACAAATCAGAATTTTTTGTTATCCTGCTATTTTGAAACTATTAAATATTGTATGGCAAATGAAAAGAATTGTTTAGCAATTTGGAGAGTAAACAAAAGAAATAGCTGCATCTCACTTAAATGATATAACTTCTTGCAAGTGATTGAATGCAGTCAAAATCTATTTCATCTCTGGTTCCATACTAATTCCAGCCACAGGGCTTTCTGAGGAACCTTGCCACTCCCCTTTCCCACCCTTGTTTGGAATCTGTGCCTCTCCCTTCCTTTGTGTCCTCCACCCTCTCACCTCTCTCTAGCCCAGTCATCCGGTCCACACTCCACATCCTCTCTAGGCGTCGGTGCTGCTTGCCTGCCTCTCTTGAAGCGCTCTCCAGGTCCAGTGAACCCTGACTTCGTGAGGGAGCATTGCTGCATGAGTCGCAAACCAACCCACTGCACTCTGCCTCCCCTTTACCACCTTCACCCCAGCTACGAATGTTGTGGGCACTGACGGAGGTCTGCAGTGGGGGTTGAGACAGGTGATGGTGATGGTGGGTGTGGTGGTGTGATGCATGATGGGAGTGAGAGCCTGCATTTGTTAGCTGCTGCTGTTGGTTGCTACTGCTGCTTCCACTTGCCCCACTACTTGCTCCACTGCTGGACGGTGGATTTGTGGCCGAGATAGTGTGGTGGTGGTGGTTCCCATGATGGTGATTACTGTGGTGATGGTTGCTGTGATGGTGGCTGCTACCACAGCTGCTGGTGCCACGGCCACTTGCACGGTGGTATTGGGTTGGAGATGATGTGGCAGATGAAGGGGAATTGGAGGGCTGGATCGAGCCACCTCTAGATCCTACCGCACCACTCCCCGATTTCTCCTTTAAGACGTCCAGTTCGAGGCTCTCCTTACTTCCCCGGCCGCTGCTCATCAGCATACCGTGCTGGGTGGTAATGGTGTATACACGTGAGGGCTGCAGGGTACACTCCACACACTTCTGCTGGTCTTCCTCCACTGAGAAGCTGCGTTCAAGTGACAATCGAGCTGTTGCCTTGGTAGAAATTGTGATGGAAGGAGGAGGTGGTTGGTGTAAGCCCAGTGGCTGTTTTACTAGGCTGGTCTCCTGTTTGTCCTCACAGCTCTTGGTGTTGGAGCAAGGATGGAGGCAGTTGTTGTTGTTGGGGCCAACTGTGTCGCTTGGCGACTCTGGGTCAGGACCCACCAAGGTTTCACACAGGAGATGAGCTAGAATTTGAAAAAGGAAGATGGGTATAAAGATAACTGTGAGTGCTAAAGAATGCAAAATACACCAAGGTGCTAAAGAGAAAGAAAATAGAGTGTGGAAAAAGGATGACAAGCTGACACAGAGGATAATATCATCATCTTTCTTTTGTTATCAGCTGTCGTCGTGACGCACCAATGAGTGCAGCCTGGCATTTTAATAGAGGATGAGGTGAGAAAAAATTGAAAGTACAAAGGAATACACACAAGGGGATAGTGGGATGGACAAATGGCAGGATGGCAAAGACGCTGACCTGATCCGTTTCGGTTTTCAGGGTGCGTGTGGGACAGGTACTCTCCAAATGCTCGCGCTGCTCTGTGGGGACACACACACGACACACGTAAAGACATTAAATCATGGATGGAAAGAAGGGATGAGTGGGAAGAGAGAGGAAGGGGAGCGAGGAGAGAAGGGCAAGGGAATTGTAAATTATAATCCTAATTGCCTTTTTTTGTAGGCCTGGGCCACCCACAGATTAAGATGGAGCTGTTTTATCTCCTTACTCCAGGCAACCTCAGCCTGAGGGAGACAGAGCATGAGACAACAGGAGGAGATAGAGTGAAGGATTGTTTGAGGTAGACTTAATTTCTCAGTGTGACCTCAGTTTGCACTGATAGACATAGCTGCAATCATCAGACTGTAGGTGTTTTTGCATTTTTGTTTTGTGGCTGCATATAATATATAAGTTGTAAAAAACACCTTGACCCTCACACCAACTGAAGAAGATTGTGTATGGGCTGAAAATAGATGCTGCGAGCTCCATAAAGACGGCACTGTCTCTGGTTCTTGACTTTTTGCTCTGCTTGGTCTGTTTTTTACTCACACACAGAAATCATTTCTCTACAGCCCACAATACTCTACAGACTCCCATTTACTCATATATAGCAAAAGCATAATATCATGGAGGGTTTCTACTTTCAAAATAATGGCTCCATATGTCACAGCTGATTGACAGTGACCTCTTAATGTTCCTCTAGTGACTGTGTCTTAGTTGAAAAGAAAAGAGAGAGACACAGATGTTCTTTCAGTGCCAATAGCAGGTACTCAGGAGAAATGTACTGTAGTTATAACTGTGAGGAATGGTGGAGGGAAAAGGAAAGCAGATAATGAGAGTAACTTAAAAGTTGCATGTTGATCATGTTTATTTAACTTGTAAAATACATATTGGTGTAGCAGTTTACTATGATTTTACTGTACAAGCAAAGCACCTGCTAAGCTCTTAAAATATGCTGTCTATATTTTCAAGCATCTGCAACATAAAGGTTTATGTAACAGCAACCACCTACAGCAGTAAAATGCATATTAAGGAATCTATAATTTAACATATTTCAGCTCTTAATGTATTTTAATGCATTTTACTTAAATGCTTACAGCTGACTTATGTTTTATGGTAATGACAACTGTATGCAAGCTCATTTTAAATACAGATGTTTCAGTTACTTTATCAACAATACATCTACAGTCATGTGAAACAGATAGTGCAGCCTTTCAGTTTCAGGGTCCCGGACATAATAAAAAAAAACATCTGGTCCTTAGCAGGTCCTAACAATATTTAAATCTAACTTCAGGTATAAAACAACACACAATAGAACCCACCATGTCATTATTTATATAACAAAAATGAAGCCAAAATGGAGAAGCCATCTGTGAAAAACTAGGTACATCTCATGATTCAATAGCTTGTAGAACCACCTTCAGCAGCAATAACTTAAAGTGATCATTTTCTGTATGACTTTTACCAGTTTCTCATAAGGTTGTGCAGGAATTTTAGCCCACTCTTCTTTACAACTTTGCTTCAGTGAGGTTTGCTGGCTTTTATTTATACACAGCTCTCGTAAGGTGCTGCCACAGCATTCCAGTTGCATTAAGGACTGGACTTTCACAGGGCCATTGCAACACCTTGATCTTTTCTGCTTCAGACATTCTGTTGTAGATTTGCTGGTGTGCTTGCATGACCTAGTTTCAGCCTAACTTTAGCTGCCAGACAGATGGCCTAACATCTGACCCTAGAATACTTTGGTCTTCAGAGGAGTTCATGGTTGACTCAGTGACTGCAGTGTGCCCAGGTCCTGTGGCTGCAAAACAAGCCCAATCCATCACCCCTCCACCACCGTGTTTTACAGCTGGTATGAGGTGTTTGCGCTGATGTGCTGTGTTTGATTCAAACATGGCACTGTGTGTTATAAATTGCCAGGGAGTATGGGGAGAGGACCCAAAAACAGGACTCCAGGAAACAAGTTGAAGATAACAAAAAGTGAGCTTTAATAGCTGTAAAATTCTTTAACATAAAAAAGTTCATAAAGTATAAACCAGACAAGGAAACATAAGGACTGGAAACACTGACATCAGGAGATATAGACTAGGAATGAGAACTAAGAACCTAAGAAAACAATGAACAGAACTGTGAATACCAAACCCAGGATCACAACAGTAAACAGAAACTGCACAAAGAACATAAGTGCAAGGACTCAAAGATAACATCTACAGAAAACACAGGAGAGGCTGGAAAAACAGAACAAAAATCAAAACTACAAGAAACAAGAACCTAGGTGCATGATTTAAAAAAAAGGAAAACTAAACATCTTGGAAACCAACAAAACTCAGTCCCACAACCACAAAACCCACAGACTATGACTCTGTGCAGTATGGCTGAACATCTCCACTCTGGTCTTGACAGTGTAAAGGATATTGTTCCAGAAATCTTGTGGATTGTTCAAATGCAAATTTGCAAACCTAAGTTATGCTGCTATATTCTTTTTAGAGAGAAGAGGCTTTCTACTTATAACCTTTCCAAAAAAGTCAGACTTGTTCAGTACTGTCATGAACTTTAACATTTAACATGCTAACTGAGGCCTGCAGTGTCTGAGATGTAGCTCCTGGGATTTTTGCAATTTCTCTGAGGCTTTTACACTTTGACCTTGGGGTGAATTTGCTGGGATGTCCATTCCTGGGAAGACTGGTAACTGTCTTGAATGTTTTATGCTTGTGAATAAGCTTTCTTGCTGTAGAATGATGGACTTTAAATTATTTGGAAATGGCTTTATAAGCATTCCCAGAATGACAGGCAGCAACAAATGCTGCTCTAAGACAATTTCTTTGTCGTTCCTTTGTGGCATTGTGTTAACACAAATCTGAATGCTCCAGACCAACAAGCTGCCAAAACTTGTGCTTTTATAGAGGTGGTCACACTTGTTGTTAATAATTTAATCAAGTTCACACCACTTAATTCTTGTGGAAGTGCTAAGGGTATACTTGGTTTTTCACACACTGCTTCTGCATTTCAGCATAGTTTTTGTTAAATAAATGATGACACTGTGGACTATGTCATGTAGTGTTGGTCGTCTGAGGTTAAATTTACCTATTTTAAAGATCTGTTAAGGACCAGATAATTTAAAATCATGTCCTGCTCTCACAATTAAAAAAGGATTTTTCATGTGACTGCATTGCAAGTCAGTATCCTTGTTTTAGTTTGTAAAAAAGCATTGTTAAAATCATTATACATAATTTATGAAGTTTGTATCCACATGATATGAGAAATAACCTGATGAGTTAATATACCAGATACACCATCAAGCACTAATTAAATGTTTACATAGCCTGAATGTTTCTGGTTGTTATGCAGTTAATGTCAGACGTGACTGCTGACCCACAAACTTATTTGTGCTGAAGAAACCCTCAAATACAGGAGAATCTGAAGGTGTACACCTCCACCCTGGCACTGCTGTCAATTATTAAATCCTGTCCAGCACAGCAAACACACACACACACACACACACACCTACACACACTCACAGAAAGAGCTGAAGTGCAGCAAAAACAGACCCTTTTCAAACACTTATTTGATGCACCTTCTTTCCTGTCTCTCAGATGGTTTCTTTTTAACAC
>VUQH01045998.1:0-18505 GCA_015106775.1 Etroplus canarensis
ACTCCGCGCGGAGTTTTTTCATCTCTGTTCCAAACTCTGCACGGAGTGTCTTCATCTCTGTTCCAAAGTCTGCAAGGTGTGACTTAATCTCTTCCTGGGCTGATCCAGAGTCACCCCGGAGTGACTTAATCTCTTCTTGGACTGCCTCCAACCCTGCTCCAAATTTTGTCAGGATCGACTTCACCACGTTCAGAGCGTCCGCTTCACCAGCCCCGCTGTCGGCGCCAGCCTCTTTGCTAACGTTAGCCGTTACACCTCTCGAAGTTGTTTCACTGGCACCTCTGAGTTTCCGAGTAGCCATGTCGCTCTGTTTGGCTGCAGGGGGTTTTAGTCTACTAACACGGGGGTTTATCTTTAAGAGTTAGTGCCACTTGTTCGGGAGTTTTAATTAAATTGTGCACGGTCGTACAGAGCTCCCACACTACGCTGCCACCTTGGTCGCGATCACCATGGCCGACTGTTGCCACTTGTAATCAGTCTTTGTGCATATATACCCCTGCCTCCCTCTGCTCTGTGTTGTGCTGGTAGTGTATGTCTCTGAAAGTTAGTGTGTGGTCTGTTCCTCGTTGGCTTGAACCTCATGGACTTGGTTTTGATGGACTTATCAGCTGTTAAAGCTCACTTTTTGTTTTCTCATCCTCTGTCCTGGAGTCCTGTATTTGGGTCCTCTCCTCTCACTCACTGAAATCATGACAATTTCTCCAATATTTGCAATAATAAAGAAACAAGATAGATAATGTTAGTGATCTTTACATGTACTGTGTGGAAAAATGTGCATAAAAATGGATGTAGCTTTCAGGTTGGAAAACTAAAGCCACTGTAAGGTTTTGAATAATTTGTTTATATGGGCAGCGGGGGCAGCTCCTTAGAAGTTGTATAGAAGGCTGTGAGAACTGTAATGAAGCTCCACTTCATTACTAATGTACCATATTGCCACATAGGTGAAATGTGTTAAGAATTATACACACACCGATTGATGCAATGTTTTATTAAAATGTTCTTTGGATGTGGCCTGTCAGCGGGTACTGACAGATCTGCCCTGAAAATGACAAGTATTGAGTTTTAGGTAAATGAGAAATAATTTTAACTTATCTGTACAATTGAGTAAAGTGTGTTCATGAATCTCACCTGTGTTTTCCTCCCAGGGGTGTTGCACCAAAGGAGTTCCCAGTCCTATGAGCATGCTTTTTAAGGTTCCGGGTGGTACCACATAGAAGTGAGTGGGGATGGAGATAAATTAGTAGGTTTTAATTAAGGTTATAGATGACAGGACCAAGGGTGGAAACTTTATTCAATAGGTTTTGGTTTTAGTGGTATTTATAAATATTAATAAAGTTTATTAGTAAAATTGATTGTGCATTTGTCTATTGAATTGTTGATGTAAGTCCCCTCCCATGTAAATGGTATGGCCATTGGTTAATGATGAGCAGGCTATAAGAGACTGCCAGTCAACACCAGAGAAGGCAAAAAAACCACATACCACCTGGGGACAGCATTGTTTTTATTTTTGTACATTGTCTTGTATGTCGTCGATGTTGGTGAATAAACACCTGGTTGGTCTGCACCTTATCTCTGCCTCAAGCCTCCTATTTCGATCCAGCCGCTGCTGGCCGTTCTAACAGCCTTACAAGCAAAAAGTCCCTGGTTCAATTCCAGGTGGGGACACAAGTGTCAGGAAGGGCATTTGGTGTAAAACCTCTGCCAAATTACCAATGTGGATTATTCCACATTGGTAATTTGGTAATTTTACAAGGTAGCAGCTGAAGGTACATATATATAGTATCGTAATATATGCAGTTTAGTCAGAAGTAAAATCAATAATACAAATTGGCATAGCAAACATTGGGTATGATTTTCAGACTCACATGCTGCCCTGTGTCAGATTTATTACATGAAAATAGTGCAGCACTTACCAGAAAGTTAGACTTTACCAGGCAGAGGAGACACAGTACCATGATCAAGAAGGTGGTTCACCCAGGGCGAGGCTCAGCCATTGCACTCCGGTTCTGCTGACCCCTGCGAATTCCCCAAATGTGGGAATCTTGGCTGCATAATTTTTGGTAGTGGGGGACTGCGTTCAAGCTTCTCCCCTGATTTTTTTTAAGGAATTTTCCCCCAGGGGATTAATAAAGTATTCTGATACTGATTAAGCCTACTTAAGTACCACCACTAGTCAGAACAGCAGCCAGAATGACACCAAAATAAAAGAGAATACCAACTTCACCTAAGCTTCCTTTTATTCTTACTGTCCTCACTTAGTGGGAGAGCTGGGAAAGTTGCATTCAAATATATTTGGCCTTCATATGTCCAATGCCACTTTCCTTTTTATTTATTGTTTTAGTTGGATATGAATATTTCGGAATATCCCCCCCAGCATTGCTCAAGTGTCCTGCATCCCCCACATTCCAGTTTTGGTGGGATCTGGTCTCGGTGATGATGACGTCACTGCCGAAGCTCAGCTCACTTCAAAGGGGATGCCTCGGAGCGTGACGTCAGCGCGCTCCCCGGGACGGTCCGGCGAGCGGAGACAGCAGAGGATGAGGAGTAGGTGAAGCGAAGACACGCTGGGTGGACAGCTGCTCATCTGTGAGTGAAAATTTTTCTCTCTGCAGCCACTTTTAAAGGTAAACCAGTCTGATAAGGAGATGTTCTTGTAAAGCTTTAAGAAGAAGTGTGTGGTTTTTTTTTTTTTCCCTGTGAGGGACAGTTTCTCCTGTCTCCACAGGAACACAGACGAGCGTGTGTCGTGATGAATCTCAGAGCTGTTTATTCTGAGTGTCAGTGCATTTTGTCTGCTTATTTTATTCATTTGACTGTAAGACATGTGGAAAAATCACTGAGAGTGCAGTTTACACTCATTCATTTAAAGCTTTTGCTTCTCACAAATTTGAAATTTACATTTGTTTCTCTCAGTCAGATGTGATGAAATAAAACTTGTTTCCTTCAGTTTATTAATTTCTGCTTTAAATCCAGACTTTGTAACAGTACATTTCTCAGGCACAGACACAGGAATCATTTGGGAAAACTGAGTCATTTTGCTTCTGCCTGGTATTTATTGCAGCTTTTAAGAATAAAGAGGGCCGTATGTTTTTCTGATCTTTACCGCAGGACAGTTATGCTCAGTCTACTGCGCCCCCTTCTGACCACCTGCGTGTACCTGCTGCTGCTGCTGCTGCTGCTGCCGGCCGGTCAGGGCAGGCTCCTGGGCTATAGCAATGGCTTTCACTACCAGGACATCGGCAATGGGAACGGAAACGGAGAGAGTAGGTGCTCTGCGTGTCTAAAGCTGTGCAGATGCGTGTGGGTGTTGCAGGTGTGAGACACAGATCAGCTGCATGCATCATAACACAGCTGGCTGGAAGGGACCTGGATGTGGGAGGACACCTATAATTTATGAAGCTGCAGGCAGTCAGCCAGGGTTTTCAAAATAAATAGTGCTATTGAGTGAGCTGTGTTTCCCGTATATGTAGGGTGTTGTTTTACCTTCTTTTCCTCCACAGTAAACAGGTCAGTGTTTCTGAACAGGTTTTGAGATTGGCATTGTTGCAGAGAATGTAAAACCTTCGACTGCTCCCTTGTATTCTCCACCAAGGGGGTCGCCACAGTGGATTAATCCACATTGGTAATTTGGCAGAGGTTTTCTTCGCCGGATGCCCTTCCTGATGCAGCCCTCCGTGGTGAGAGGGGCTTGTGTCCCCACCTGGAATCGAACCAGGGACCTTAGTGATCATAAATATTTTCCAAAATTATTCCTAATCGTTCTCTGCAACAATGGGGTCACAAGCCCTTCTCACCATGGAGGGTTGCATCAGGAAGGGCATCCGGCGTAAAACCTCTGCCAAATTACCAGTGTGGATTAATCTGCTGTGGCGACCCCCTTGGTGGAGAATACAGTGGAGCAGCCGAAAGGTACATTTTTAACTGCAAATGTACAGGCTTGGGGCGGTGGTGTGATGGTTGAGGTGCTGGGCTCATGATTGAGAGGTTGTGGGTTTGAATCTCAGTCAGACCCCCATTGTGCCAAGACCCTTAGGCAAGGTCCCAACTACAAGTGTGCCTCTGTCCACCCAGCGGTAAAATACTGGGAAGATAACCTGTAATGGACTAGCATCCCATCCAGGAGGAGTCTAACTCCTAAGACGCTTCACGCTACAGAAACCAGGGATGAGCTCCAGCCTGATGAGCCTTGTAGGCTCGGTGTAAAAGCCCGACGGCCTTTACCTTCCCAGATTAATACATATTTAATTAAAATAAATTAAACACGGGCAGATTTGACTGAATGGAGCTTTTGCAAGAGAGTTTGACATATCAGGATGAGAGAAGAAAAAGCAATGAGGGTATTTTAGCATGTGGGTGCAAGCTAGGGTGTCAGGTTTGTGGAGTGATGTGGACCCAAAATGCAGACTCATAGACTGAAGTGGAGAGGAAAACTAAAAATGTAATGTAAAAGAAAGCTGATCAAAGGCCAAACAACAAACAGTCTAAGGTGGAACCAAAACTAGACTTAACTTAACTTGGCTAAACATGACATAACTTCTAACCATTGCAGACAGAGGTATAAATACACACAGAGTGATGGGTAAAGAAGAAACAGGAGGAAGAGGAGCACATGATGGGATGATGGGACTGCTCCAGTAAACTAAAAACATTAAACTATGAAAGGCAAGAGGAAAAGAAAGAAGATAAAATAGTGAAGGAGGACACACAGAGAGTGGGTGTGCCAGAAAAGGATGAGATGGCGGGAGATGATCTGCTGTGGCAACCCTAAGGGAGCAGCCAAAAGAAGAAGATAAAATACAGGTACAGATAAGAGTGTACTTGTGCACAGAGCACAAAAAAACAAATAAATCGGGTCATTTATTTATGATGACACAGGATTCAGCAGGTTTGCACAAAAAAATGTTAAGAAAACATGTCAGAAGTCCAGCAGCACCTGTAGTATTACAGGTGCCCATTTAGGCTTTGGTCTCAAATTATTTGAAATAAGACACATCTGATTAGAAAAAGAAACCAAAACAACCAGTCATCTACATGCAATTAAGTCCAGAGCTTTTGGGACAATGACATATTTTTCATCTGCACATCACCACAGTGGATTTTAGATCAAACAAGTCAAGATGTGCTTCAAGTGCAGACTTTCAGCTTTAATTTAAGGGGTTTGACAAAAGAGTTGCTGTAAATGTTTAGGAATCACAGACATTTTTTACACACTCTGAATTTTCAGAGGCTCAAAAGTATTGGGACAAATGAATGACAAGCAGTTTCATGGCCAGGCGAGGCCTGTTCCCTTGTTGTCCCGTGACAAACTAAGCAAATAAAAGATCTGGAGTTGATTCCAAGTGTTGAATTTGCATTTGGTTGTTTTCCACTGAAACTCTCCTTATGAGATCCAAAGAAATGTCAGTTCAAATGAAGGAGTCCATAATTAAACTGTATGTATGCCTTTCATCTGCTCCCTTGTATTCTCCACCAAGGGGTCGCCACAGCGGATTAATCCGTAATTTGGCAGATGTTTTACACTGGATGCCCTTCCTGATGCAGCCCTCCATGGTGAGAGAGGCTTGTGTCCCCACCTGGAATCGAACCAGGGGCCTTTCGCTTATAAGGCGAATGCAGAGAGAGAAAGCAAAAAATTTTAGGATTGGCTTAAACACCAGTCTGGAAATTCTTAAAAAAGAAGGAATGCACTGGCCAGCTCAGCAACACCAAAAGGCCTGGAAGACCACAGAATACAGCTGAAGCAGACGATGGCAGAATTCTTTACTTGGTTAAGAAAAACTTCTTCACAACATCTAGCCAAGTCAAGAACACTCTCAGGGAGGTAGCTGTGTCATTGTCAAAGTCTGCAATCAGAGACATCTTCATGAATGTAAATACAGAGGTTTACAATGATGGACAACCCCTGTTCACAATCAAGAGGAATGCCAGATTAGAGTTTGCTAGAGTCTATCCCAGCTGTCATAGGGCAAAAGGCAGGGTTCACCATGCAGTTCAGTTACATTTAGTTACTATAAATCACTCATTTGCTTGTTTTGCCTTAGTTTTTGTTGTTTGAAAATATGTAGTTTTTTTAGTTTAGTTAACTAAAACTTATACTTTTTTATAACTTAATATTTTAAAAAAAACTTTAGCATAGATATTACAGTACAAACACTTTGTAAAGACCTCTATATAATTTCTCTATATTTTATTTTGAAGGGACAGCCCTTGTGTTGTACTTGTGGTTCATTTGCTCAACCCTAAATTAAATTGAACCATCATTATTATTATCAATAAGATGTCCCTGTTAGACCAGTTTAGTACTACCTTTCTGCACAGCAGGGACTGAAGTCGCAGACTGCAGAGACATGGCCTGAGTCATAATTTTAGACTGTATATAAAAGATGGACATAGCCACTGTGACGTCACTCATTGCTTTCTGGACTCTGCATTTTGGTGGCTGGCATGTTAGTTTGTTTGAGACAGAAAATACAGTATTTGGATCATATGGTGGAGTGCTGAGTTCAGAAGTTTGGTTAGCAAATCAAATGCGCAAACTGTATAGGTTCAAAGCACAGACACATATAGCTGATAATTAGCGATAACAGACTGATAAAATAATGAAAAGTGTTTATCCATTTTGCTGAAAAAAACCACTGGAGCACAAACTTCAGGAATGTGGTTGACACTGTTAACACTTGTGTGCTCATTTTTAAAGCCACCTCAAGCAGTCACTCGAGGAACTGCAGTTTTTTGTCATTTCTGTGTTGGCATCAGTTTTTTATTTGATTGGGTTCTACTTTTCAACATGTGCTATCGTCCTTGTGTATTTTCTAGTTTATTTCAACGGGATTCGTCTCCACGTAGAATCCCCCCAGTCTTCAGTGTCAGCCACTAGGGGGAGCAGTGTCACCCTTCCCTGTCATTACCACTATGAGCCTGAACTGACCACACCACGCAGGACCCGCGTCAAGTGGTCCTGGTTGCCTGCGAACACTGTCACTGCACCTACTTCCCCTGAAGCCTTCCTCAAGGAGACTGAGGTTATGGTGGTCATGGGCAATCACCACCGCAGCTATGGCAGCTTCCAGGGCCGTGTGCGCCTGCGACGCTCAGCACCAGGAGACATGTCTCTGGTGATCAATGAGTTACAGCTCAACGACACAGGAAGATATCGCTGTGAGGTGATTGATGGGTTGGAGGATGAGAGTGTGACGGTGGATCTTGAGCTGCGGGGTAAGATGTTTTAAAAAATGTTCCTGATTTTAGGAACCTCAACATGGGTTAGGTTGTGAGTGCAGCAGCAACCAGCGATGCAGTTCCATTCAATCCATTCCATTTATATAGCACCAATTTGCAACAAATGTCACCTCAAGGTATTTTATACTGTAAGCTTAAGACCAAACGATTTTAGAGAGTAAACACCAACAACCAGATGATCTGCTATGAGCAACCACTTGGCAATGGTGGGAAGGAAGAACTCCTTTTTTAACAAGAAGAGACCTCTGGTGGCAGAACCAGGCTCAGAGAGGGGCAGCCATCTGCTACCAAAGAGAGACAAGGACAACACAGACTATGGAAGAGAGAACACAATATTTAAATACATTCAGCAGTAGCAAATAATGCATGGGGAGTGAAAAGAAGTGGGTGGAGAAGAGTACATGTTAGCTGAAAAATCTTATGGTAGTGCTGCAAAAACTTTTTGTAGTGCACATCTTATACTTTTATGTGGACATACAAGCACATGGCTGGATTTATCCTCAGTGGAGTCACAGAGTTACTGGCTTTGAGTTACTTGGGAACAAGAGGGAGTTGAACTCCCACGAAAGCAGTATTAATCTGAGGGGGTTAAAAACACATCAGGAACAACCGCTGTTTCAATTACAAAGCGTGCATTTTAAAATCTAATAATCCGTCCGTTTTCTGCTGCTTTTTTGGGTTGGGTGAGCAGCAGTCTCAGACACCCAGACCTTCCTCTTCCCAGCCACCTCCTTCACTTCCTCCAGCGTAAAAGTAAACTTCAGCTTCATTTTATCCTTATTGTATTCACTTAGCATGAGTTGAAAAAGTTGCATTCAAATATAATATATTTAGCCTTTACATCCTCAATGCCAGTCCAGTAACATGTACAGTTTCTTGCACTGGTTTCCTTTTTTTAGACCTGGAAGCACTTTCCATCTTTTAATGTATCTATGGTCATATGTGAGTTGATGTCAGCTAATTTGAGTGGAAAGTCATTGTACTGTAAATAAAAACATCAATGCAGTCCTAAACCGTGCATGTAACTATGCATTCCTGGGTTCGGGGTTCAAATCCACTGGTAAGCTGGGGTCTTTCTGTGTGGCGTTTGCATTTTCTCCCTGTGCCTGCATGAGTTCTCTCAGGGTACACAGTCCAAACATGCATGTTAGGTTAACTGGTGATTCTAAATTGGCTCTAGGTGTGAATGTGAGCATGAATGGCTGTCTGTCTTAGCCCTGCTATAGACTGGTGACTGTGTGTACCCCACATTTTTTGCTTTTGACAGCTGGGGGAGGTGCTAGCCCCCGACAACCCTGAATTGTATACATAGTTAAGAAAATGGATAGGTGGATGTTTTTAAATGTCTTAACCTGGTGCCTGCAATGGCAAACAACGTAAATTATTATTTCTTGTTCCCCAAATGATTAATTTATGGAGGTTTTAATGCTTGGAAACTTTCTCAGAGCCTTGATATATGCAAAATCTATGAACTAAGTGAGATTAGGCCTAAGTCTTATATACACTCGCTGAGGACTTCATTCCAATAAATAGGTACTGAATTAGAATGCAGTTACCCTAAGTATCTGAGACTGAGATGCTTCAGATTAGCACTTAAAATCACTAAATAAATGAATCACCGTAAATCAGATTGGACAGAAAACTGCTGCTGCACTGCTCTCTGAAGTTTAGCCTGGGAATGATGTTGCTCTTCTGTACTCACAGCGATGTTATTTTTATACAAAATTTGTGACTAAAGTTGACTTGGTAAAGTGGCAGCTTAAAAGCGAGAACATTTTTTATAAGAGGATATTATAAGGATATTAAGAGGATATGGAGACCTGAATAGACTTACTGTAAAAGGACACTGAATAAACTAATTTATTTTTCATAGCATTGCAGCTTCATAAGGTTTAGGTTGCTGTTGTCTGTAGGTGTATTTAGGAGACGAGGATGCTGTATTTAAAGATGGTGACAAAAGCTCTTTGGGAGGCATACCCTTAAAACACTCTGCCATTTTTCATTTGGCTTTCTCAGACTTCTTTTCTGGGTCAGAAAAAACTTCTCTAGGAGAGTTAATTGAGCACACGTTAACCCAAGACTTTCACTGAATCTTTGATGTTGGCTCTGTGAATGCAATAAAATACTTTAATCATGCTGCTCTTTAAGACTTTTCTAATGCTATTAAACTAAATGTAGCAAATTCTGAGAGTCACATGATGCTCTGAAAAACACATTAACTGCCCTTTTCCCTATGGTTATCTAATGGAAAAATGCATTTTGGACCACTGTGTTTTATGTGATGAATGCAGAAGTTGTAGTAACCACTGGAGCCACTAAGCCCAAAATTACTTCAAGTATCAGCTTTGTTTGTTGATGCAATGTTTGCTTTGAGAGTGCTGCTGGGGAAGGATAGAGAAGGTCAGAAGGAGTTGTACTGTGCCTTTATGGATCTAGAGAAAGCATATGGTACTAAGAGAGGAACTGTGGTATTGTATGAGGAAGTCAGCGTGTCAGAGAAGTATGTGAGGGTGGTGCAGGAAATGTATGAGGACAGTGAGACAATGGTGAGGTGTGCAACAGGAGTGACAGATGGGTTCAAGGTGGGGGTGTTACATCAGGAACTGGCTCTAAGCCCCTTCTTGTTTGCAATGGTGATGGACAGGTGGATAGATGAGGTCAGGCGAGAGTATCTGTGGACTATGATGCTTGCAGATGATATTGTGATTTGTAGTGAGAGCAGGGAGCAGGTGGAAGAGAGCCTGGAAAGGTGGAGGTATGCACTGGAGAGAAGAGGCATGAAAGTCAGTAGGAACAAGACAGAGTACATGTGTGTGAATGAGGTAGTGAAGGGGTATGAGTTTAAATACATGTGATCAACCATCCAAAGCAAATGGTGTGCAAGAGAGGTGAGAAGAGAGTGAGACAGGGTGGAGTGGGTGGGGATGAGTGTCGGAGGTGCTTTGTGACAGAAGGATAGCAGCAAGGTTTATAAGAGAGTAGTTAAACCTGTTATGATGTATAGTTTGTAGATGGTTGTACTGACAAAAAGACAGGAGGTGGAGCTGGCGGTGGCAGATTTGAAGATGTTGAGATTTTCCCTGGGAGTAATCAAGATGGACAGGATTAGAAACGAGTACATCAGAGGGACAGCTCAGGTTGAGCAGTTTAGGGATAAAACCAGAGTTGAGATGGTTTGGACATGTGCAGAGGAGGGACAGACTGTACAAGGTTCCACTAGATAATTGTCGGCAGGTTTGTGTGGCTCTGCAGGGGTCCTTAATGCTGGAGCAGCTTAATGGGGACTCCCAGGAAAAGCTTCAGGGTGGCTGTGGCTCAGGAGAGTGGTTTGTCCTCCAACCGAAAGGTTGACGGTTTGATCCCTGGCTTCTCCAGTCTACAAGCTGAAGTGTCCTTGGCCAAGATGAATGTGATGATGTGAATGTGTAGTATGTGAAGTATGAATGTGTGCATAATTGTTGAAGACATAGAATAAAGTGTGTGTGAATGGGTGAATAAGGCTTGTAGTAAAAAGCACTTTGAGCGCTCCGTTAGAGCACCAGTCCATTTACCATAGTGGATATATTGGACAAAGGAAGTTGAAGATGGAGCTGCCAGGCAGGAGGAGAAGACGAAGACCTCAGAGGAGGTTTATGGATGTAATGAAGGAGAATGTCGAGAGGGTTGGACTGACAGGAGAAGATGTAAGGAACAGGATGTGATGGAGGCTGATTATCTGCTGTGGCGATCCCTAACAGGAGCAGCCAAAAGAAGAGCAGTTTTGTTTGTAGGGGCTTGCTTGTGTTATAGTGTCAGCATTTGCTCAAACAATTGACCTAACTTTTTAGCCTTTTAGCATTTAGCCGATATTTCTCTCAGGAGCTCATAGAAACCAAAGCAGAGCAAGGGAAAAATTAATGTTGGACTTCCATACCAAAGTATATTACTAAAATGAACAGTTACTATTGTTCCATAACTGATATAAGTAAGTAATCTTTTGTCACCAGGTTGCCATTATCATGTTAAAAGGTGGTAAGTGTATGAGATATTTGCCTAACCTAGCATTTTTCACATGGCTGCCCCTCCTTAAACCTCCCTATTTCTGCTGGAGGTCTCTCCCTGTTGAAAGGGAATTCTTCTTCCACACAGTCACCAAGTTTTTGCTATTAGAGGATTGTCTGATCATTGGGGTAATTTCCCTCTGGGGATTAATATTCTGATTCTGATTCTGATTGCGCTCTAATATCATAGAATGTTTGCATTACAGTAAAAAGTGCCTTGAGGCAATTGTTCTTGGAAAATGACACTATATAAATTGAACTGAATTGAAAAGGCAATGTTTCACTCTCAGTGTGCAAAACAAAAGTGAAAAATGGTGTTACAATTGTGATTAGACTCAATATTTGACATAAAATACTGTATATCTCTTCATATATAGGTGTGGTGTTCCCCTACTACTCCCAGAAAGGACGCTACCATTTTAACTTCTTTGCGGCCCAACAAGCATGCCAGGATCAGGAAGCTACTTTGGCTACATTTGAGCAGCTCTTCGCAGCGTGGGAGGAGGGGCTCGACTGGTGTAATGCTGGCTGGTTGGCTGATGGCACAGTACAGTATCCAATCACAGACCCACGTGACGGCTGCGGAGGTGAGAACTTAGCTCCTGGTCTTCGAAGCTATGGACAACGACATCGTGTCCTTCACCAATATGATGCTTTCTGCTTTGCAGCATCTGTCAAGGGTGAGTATGAGCATGTTTAAGTGACATTTTTTACAACAAAATATCTCAGGTTATTACACCCTCTTTTCTGATAATTCTCTTTTGCCTTAGGGACTGTTTACTTCTTAGAGCACCCTGCCAAGCTCAACTTCACTGAAGCAGTCCAGGCTTGTGCCAGTGATGGAAGTGAGATTGCCAAAGTGGGCCAGCTGTACTCTGCATGGAGACTGATGGGACTGGACCGCTGTGATGCGGGTTGGTTGGCTGATGAAAGTGTCCGTTATCCTATCACAAAGGCCCGGGCTAACTGTGGTCCACCACAACCGGGTGTGCGTATTTTTGGGTTCCCCCCTCTGTACCTGAAATTTGGTGTCTACTGTTATCGGCAGATAGACTCAGCAAAGGACAGAACAAACCAGTAAAGCAGCTCAAAGCTCTCCTTGGGAGGTTAGCATTAGATGTAGCCTGGATGCAAATTAGCAGTTAGCCACTTTGTTCCTTTCTGAGCTACAGTTGGGTCCATAAGTTTTTGGACAATGGCAGACTTTGTTTTGTAATTTTGCATCTGTACATCACCACAGTGGATTTTAAATTAAGTAATCAAGACGTGGCTGAAGTGCAGACTTTCAGCTTTTATTTAAGGGACCTGAGAAAAGAATTGCATTAACTGTTTAGGAATTACAACCATTTTCATACATAGTCCCCCATTTTCAGAGGCTCAAAGTAATAGGACAGTTGACTGACAAGCAGTCCAACGGTCAGGTGGGACCTGCTCCCTCAATATTGTATGATAACCTGATAAAATTTGCATTTGGTATCTTTTCACTGGAGATTTCCATTTGAGTCCAAAGAGATGTCAGTGCTAGTTAAAGAGGCTGCTACTGGCTGAAAAACCAAAAAAGAAAAAAGAAATTAGAAAGGTAGAGAAACTTTAGGAGTGATCAAATAATCAGTCTGAAACATAAAAAAGAACAGAAGGAATGCACTGGCCAGCTTTGTAGCTGAAGTGGACGATCACAGAAGTCTTACAACACTAACCTGTTCCAGGGTTAGTGTTACCTGACACTAACACCAGGTGAAAATCACCTTCAGGGACAAGAAAAACTGCTTCACAAGGTCAAGCCAAGTCAAGAATACTCTCAAGAAGGTAGGTGCATCATTGTCAAAGTGTACTTTTAGAAAACTCCATCATGAATGTAAACACAGAGTTTACAAGATGGTGTAAACCACTGGTTACACTCAAGAACAGGAAGACCAAACAGACCTTGCTCAAAAACCCCTAAAAGAGCCCGCCCAGTTCTGGAACATATTGCTTGGTACAGAGGAAACCAAGATGGAATTTTACAAGAAAGATGGAAAGATGGGTGGAGACAATGTTATGTTATGGGCATGTATGGCTGCCGATGGAACACAATTTTTTTTATTGATGATGCGACTTGCTGATAGTAGCAGCAGGCTGAATTCTGAAGTGTACATGCTTATACGCTCTGCTCAGATTCAGCCAAATCTGCAAAACTGCTGGGATGGCTAGAAATGGATGAATGAACCAAAGCATACTGTAAAAATAACCCAAGAGTCTCCTTCAGTGGCCAAGTCAATCACTTGATCTCAGGCTTTGCAGTTATACAGCTGCAGTAAAGGCCTGGCAGAGCATCTTAAGAGATGAAGCACAACATTTGATGATGTTTAGGGGTTCTAGACTCCAGGAAGCCTTTCACACCAAGGGTTTTTTCCCCTAATTATTAGAAGCAATCCTTATATCTTTTGAGCCTCCGAAAATGGTGGACTGTGTTTAAAAATGGCTGTAATTCCTAAACATTAATGCAGTTCTCTTGTTAAACTCCTAGAGTTATAGCTGAAAATCTTCACTTTGATCAAATTTTGACTGTTTGATTTAAAATCCACTGTGCTGGTGTACAGAGACAAAATCGCAAAAAAAGTCCTACTGTCCCAAAACTTCTGGTCCCATCTGTATTTTAAAGTGATAGTATTGGGTTAATCTCTCTCCACCTCCAATAGACCCAGTAATACACAGTAATATTCAGACACAGCAATAAACTAAAAACTATGCACATCCATCTCACCAAAACATGATTTTTAAATGTGTATTTCCAGAATGATGGCCATTAATATGCTGCTATGAGAACCTTCATTCTCTTGTAAAGATTTCCACCAGACCTGTCAGCAGTCTTTCTACAGACATTTGCTCCCATTTATTACACAACAGTCAGCTGCAGATACTGGGTGATGTCTTTGCTCACAGTTGGTGTTCTAGTTCATCTCAAAGGTGTTTGGTGGGGTTACTGTGAAAAAAATTCTATATGCACCTGCATGCACCTTGTGTCATGTTGAGATACGAAAATCTTTAGAAACCCCTGCCTTGTGGTACATGTCCATTGGTCCATCATTTGTATGCTTGCCATTCATTGTCAGGTCGAGTCACTCACTCCTCATTAACATAAAATTGATGTCTAGGCTACGAAGTGCAAAAACTCTGACATGATGGAAAATTTCTGAAAACAGTCATGGTTGATTTAAAAATTGAGACTGATTCCTTATTTCTCACTTCCAGCATTTTTACAAAAAAATCATCTGAGTGTTTGTTTAAATGTGTATATAAAGTTTGTAAAAGAACCAACCACTGGGTTTACTTCGAAGTCCAGGAGCACAAAGCCAAAGTGAGGTGTTTGTCCAGTCAGATGCAGCTCAGTGCTTTCACTCTTGTAGAGGACTGTAGGAGTGGGAGAGCACCTTTCAGTTATCTGTTCAGTGGCTTGATGCTGGGACTTGGGGAAATCCCTTGTATAAAAAGTACCCATGTGTACACATACCATTAGAGATGGAGGCACCATTTATTTGACCTGTGGAAGCTAATCTTAAACATAAACACAGCCAGACATCAAAACAACATGAAAGTACATAGATAAGTAGGTGTCCTCACATTACTGGCCATACAATGTATAATGTCACAACCCCAATGAAATCCTGCAGTAGAAGGCATCCTGCTGTGGTTTGTTCTTGAAAGTAAGTTAATTGTGCTGCAGGTTTCTCTCATTGCTAATCTAATTTTTAGCCATTTGCAGCTATTTACAAGTTTAACTGAACACGTCTGACTTTGAACAACCACCAGGACTGATTATGATTCACAGATAATTCACTCCAAGCTCAGGGAAAGTGTTCAAACACAGAAAAGTCTTATTCCACTTATTTCACTTCTTTTCAATTATAGCTCTACTTTATACACTGCTCAAAAAATTAAAGGAACACTTTGAAAACACATTAGAACTCAATGGGAAATCTATGGGGAATCTATACTGATATGGATGGGGTAAAGTGTTAGGAACCAAAGGATACCACATCATTAGATGGACATGAAAATTATCAACCTACAGAGGGTTAAATTCAAAGACACTCCAAAAAGTTAAAGTGAAAAATTGATGCCGCAGGCTGATCCATTTTGAAGAAGTTTCATTGCAGCAACTCAAACTTGTACTGAATAGTTTGTATGGCCCCCACTTGTTTGTATGCGTGCCAATGTTGGGGCGTGCTCCTAATGAGACGACAGGAGATCTCCTTCCAGATCTGGACTAGGACATCACTGAGCTCCTGGACAGTCTGAGGTGCAACCTGGCCACATCAGAGGCATTAAAACGTAATATCCCAGAGGTGTTCTATTGGATTTGGGTCTGGACAGTGAGCGCAGGGCCAGCTAGAGGATGTTGGGCCCTAAGGTCACTCTCATGAAGTCAGTTTCTGATTGTTTGGTCAGGGACATTCACACCAGTGGCCTGCTGGAGGTCATTTTGTAGAGCTCTGGCAGTGCTCATCCTGTTCCTTTTCACACAAAAAAGCAGTTACCGGTCCTGCTGATGGGTTAAGGACCTTCTACAGTCCTGTTCAGCTCTCCTAGAGTAAATTTCTGTCTCACAGAATCTCCTCCATGCTCTTGAGAATGTGCTGGGAGATACCGCAAACCTTGTGGCAATAGCACGTATTGATGTGCCATTCTGGAGGAGCTGGACTATCTGTATAACCTCTGTCCAGGTATTGCCTCATGCTACCAGAAGGGACACTGACCTTAGCCAAATACAAAACTAGTGAAAAACAGTCAGAAAAGATGAGGAGAGAAAAATGTCAGTGGCCTTCACCTATAAAACCATTCCTGTTCTAGGGGTCATCCCATTATTGCCCCTCTTGCTGATTTCATTAAAACCAAAGCCCCTCTGCTAGTAAACTGACCAGATCACTATCCCAGAAGTTTAATGTACTTGATGCTATACTCTGATTAAAAAGTGTTCCTTTGATTTTTGAGCAGTATATTTATTCAGTCAAACAGTTCCAGACTTTACACTGATTTCTTAATCTGTACCCACCATAATAATCACACACAAGACAAGAAAAAACACATTTGGTCTTGGGAGCTTTATACTACAAACACAGGCTTCTGTGCCTTGCCAAAAGGCACTCTGATGGTTGAAGGAGTGGAGAGTCTTTCTTATTATTTTCCTGTCAGATCTTTCCAGTTGGTCAACAGTTTTCTCTCTCGACTGTAAAATTCCTAAGTATTGGTTATTTACACTACAGAATTTCTTTTAATGTGAAATATATGTATTGCATCTCATAAAAAAATGTGTTTTTATTTTTTATCTTTAAAGGCTTATTAAATATAGTGCTTTCTGCTGGAGTAGGAAGTTCTGATTTCGATTCTCAGTATTGTTGTAATATTTAAACTACCGTGTTTACATTCATTGTGGAAGAAGAAAGTGTTCCATTACAAATTTGTATCTTTTTTCATTATGTCTATGCATTGTTATATTTTCTAAAACCCAATAAAAAATACTGCTGTGAAAACATTTTGAGTAGCATTTCTTTTTTAAAAAAATAGATGGCTAGAAAACGGTCATGCAAACTTACAAATGCTAGGGTATCTACCTTGTGTTAACATTCGGTCAGTGCATTGAAGCATGAAGGTGAGATGGTCTGACATACAGTGGTTTGGATAAGTGTTCACCCCCTTGGCATTTTTTCTATTTTTTAAAGTACAACCTGTAATTTAGATGTACTTTTTAAAAAATGTAATGTAACGGACCTACACAGAATAGTCTAAATTGGTGAAATTAAAAAACTAAAACGCAATTACAGCTGCAGGTCTGCAGGTATTTCTCTGATAATCAGATGAACTAACAAATGAGAAATGAGGGTGCTTATTAAGATGTCCAGAACCAAACTACAGATGCATTGTTGGAAAGTAGAAGTGTTAACCAGTTGGTGCTATATGAAAAGTCTGAAGACCTGCCAAGATCATTAGGATGCTGATTCTGGCACCCATGAAGCAAAGTGCCGTGAAGGCTCCCCCACATCACAAGGAGAAACCCCTCATTGCTCTTCTCTAATTTTGCATTATGTGAAGGTACCTCAGTGTCATATGTGCTAGCAAAAACTGAAATGCCTAAAAGCTGGACTGTGTTGGGATGTAGTACCCAAATGTTAAAGAACATAAAACTAAGTTTTATAAATTAAAGAGCATTAAAAATGAAGGCTTTCGGGTGAAGACATGGATATTGGAAACACACACACAGATCTGAAAGCCTTTTCTGCTTCAAGTAGAAACTAATTTCAGGAGTGTTCTGTAAATATATAACAATAATGATAATAATATTGAACTTTTTCAGTTTTATTTTTCAGAAAAAAATTGCTGATGTGGTGATGATGGTGCTGAATGCTGAATACTGAATCATTTTGACAGAGTGCAATAATTGAATCTGGATAATTCAGAAGGGTATGAGTACCATTATTTTGTTTGTAAGTGTTTCGTCCATCTATGTAATACTTTATATGGACAAAAGTATTGGGCCAACTACGCCTTTAGGAGCTTTTATGACATCCCATTCTAAATCCATAGGCATTAATATATAGTTGGTCCCAACTTTGCAGCTTTAACAACTTCCACTCTTCTGGGAAGGCTTTCTACAAAATTTTGGAGAGTGTCTGTGGGAATTTTTGCCCATTCATCCTGAGATGAGACACGGATGTTGATGCTGACTGGCAGTCTCTGTTCTAGTTCATCAAAAGGTGTTGGATGAGGTTGAGGTCAGGGCTTTGTGCAGGCCATTCAAGTTCTTCCACATCAAGCCCATCCAACTATGGATCTTGCTTTGTGCTCTGGGGCACAGTGATGCTGGAATAGTAAAGAGCCTTCTCAGGACTGTTCCCATAAATTTAGAATCATAGTATTGTCCTCAAAAGTTGATTCTGTTCATCTGGACGTAAGGTTTTCCGTGGGAGAAACGTTTCATCACTCATCCAAGTGACTTCTTCAGTCTCAACTGACTGCAGGTTTCCCCAACCTTATAAACAGTACATTTGCATAATGACTGAAACTATCACCACTGAGTGAAACTATCACCACTGAGGGAACAATGGGCTGGGAGGTCAGTTCCTTAGTCATTAAAATGCAAATTCTCATGACCATTGATCAAACAACCACCGATGAGGCCCACTGATCAATGGCCATGAGTACCATCCACAGAGAGTTGGGGAATGGCTGCAATCACAGCATTGTAAGAT
>VUQH01046003.1:9034-19566 GCA_015106775.1 Etroplus canarensis
CCTTTTTCATAAAGCTTATAGTTAGGGCTTAGTTATGCTGCCATAGGTTTAGGCTGCTGGGGGGCTTCTAATGATGTGCTGGGCATTTCTTCTCCACCCACCTCTTTTCACTCCCCATGCATTTATTTGTTACTGCTGCATGGATTAAATGTTTTCTTCTCTCTCCCATAGTCTGTGTCTCTCTCCGCTCTCCTTTCTGTCTTCTCTGTCCCCTCACCCCCAACCGGTCGAGGCAGATGGCTGCCCCTCTCGGTGCCTGGGTCTGCCAGAGGTCTCTTCCTGTTAAAAGGGAGTTCTTCCTTCCCACAGTTGCCAAGTGCTTGCTCATAGGGGATTGTCTGATCATTGGAGTGTTTTCTCTTTAATACTGTAGGGTCCTTACCTGACAGTATGAAGTGCCTTGAGGCGACTTTTGTTGTGGATTGGCACTATATAAATAAAATTGAACTGATTTTCACAGAGAAACACCCCCAAAATACCCTTTTCTTTTCTTTTCTTTTCTTTTCTAATCGGACCCTGAACAGGACCGTAAATACAGTGAGTGGCAACAGGTGGAAATGGCACACAGCTGAAACTAACAATCGCTATAAGAAGTAAAATTCAACACCGGACACGAGAGACCAAGACTAACAAAATAAAACAAGAAATACGCCAAAGAACAAAACTAGAGATAAGCTACAGGAAGACACGTGAGAGGCTGGAATAATGAAGTAAAATAAAAGGAAAACTCAAGGAACCAAAGTCCATAATCACCTACATTGGATTTTAAACATGATCCTGACATAACACAAAAACAAACAGGAATTAAACTCAGCTTATGGTAATAATCAAACTAGAATTCAAGAATGGGAATAAAACTAAACTGAAACACCCAAAAAATATCTAAACTCCACAATAATCCCCACAGACTATGACAGATCCAGTGTTTAAAGTATCCTCATTAACATCATGTAGTGCTTGAGGTGTTATAATTAGTGAAATCACTGGTGCATGAATAGACTAATGACTTGCTGGGACAGAATTTATTTCCTCATTCACTCATTCAGTGCTCTCCAGATAATAGTCACCTAGTAGTTTACTCCTTAGTGAGGTTCTGTAGATTTTTTCTTAATATATGATGTTAGTTACATTGAAAGATTTATTAGCAGTATAGACTACAAACTATGGACGCGAATTGTGTATGATCTCAGTGCCTCAAATTGCTATGTGGATAAGTGGGACGGCAACGTCTCAGTGCGTCGGAGGACAGATTCAGAGTTGCGGATGGAGCCGGCTCAAGATCAGCCTGTGGCCACCCAAGACCTGCCGGGCCGAGACCCTGCCCTGGACCCACGCGTGTGGAGGTGGACCAGAGACTATAAGGACGCCACCCCCTGAGCATTGCCAAGGCACCCCTGAGCAAGGCACCAAACCCCAACATTGCTCCCTGGCACCTGAAATGGTAGCCTTGTATGCCAACTTCCCTCACTGCAAGTGTAGAAGCATCAGCGATTGTAATTTCCCCCTGGAGATTATTAAAGTATAGTAAAAGAAATAATAAATAAAGAGTACGAGTAGATTTTCTGTCAGTGTATGCAGCAGCCTTACCAAATTTCTCAGGAAGTCAAAAGAATATTTACAACCCCAATTCCAAAAAGGTTTAGATGCTGTGTAAAAATTGAATAAAAAGACAATGCAATGATCTGCAAATCTCATAAACCAATATTTCATTCACAAAAGAACACAGAAAACATGTCAAATATTTAAAGTGAGACATTCTACTATTTCATGAAAAACTTTAGCTCATCTTGGATTTGATGGCAGCAACGTGTCTTAGAAAAGTTGGGACAGGTCCATGTTTCTCACTGTGTAGCATCTCCTCTTCTTTTAACAAGTCTGTAACATCTGGGAACTGAGGAGACCAGCTGCTGGACCTTTGGGAGAGGAATGTTGTCCCATTCTTGTCTTATATAGGATTCCAGTTGTCTAACTGTCCTGCGTCTTTGTCGTAATTTGCGTTTCATGATACGCCAAATGTTTTCAGTTGGTGAATGGGTCTGCACTGCGGGCAGGCCGGTCCAGCACCCAGACTCTTCTGCTATGAAGTCGTGGTGTTTTAATAGCCGCAGAACGTGGTTTAGCATTGTCTTGCTGAAATATGCAAGGCCTTCCCTGAAAAAGACGTTGTCTGGAGGGGAACATATGTTGTTCTACACCCTGTATATACCTTTCAGCATAGATGTTGCCTTTCCAGTACCATAGGCACTGATGCACCCTCATACCATCAGAGATGCAGACATTTGAACTGAGCACGGATAACAAGCCGGGTGGTCCCTCTTTCTTTAGTCCAGAGAATGCAGCGTCTATGATTTCCAATAAGTATTTTAAATTTTGATTCCATTGACCACAGAGCAGTTTTCCACTTTGCCTCAGTTCTTTTTAAATGAGCCCCTGCTCAGAGAAGGCAACTGATCACTGAGCATCTGATCAATGGATGAGGATGAGGTAGTCTCTATGTCAGTGCAACCCCAAGGCCTGTACACAGGTCTCCCAAAGCCCCCCCACAAAAAAAGCAATTTCACTCCCTACTCCCTCTTCCAATGGCCGACCAAAGATCAACAGATTTCTTGCGGAGGCAGGTATGCTGTCCCATCTGTCAACCACCAGTCCCAGCCCACAATGAGACCCTCATCAAAAGTGCCTTTATTTCTTCCGAGCCATGGTCTGCTTGCCTCCGGCTACCCAACTTTCCTTCCTTCTCCAGAGAGGGAATGGTGGGTTCAGTGTCTCTTCCTCAGCGGCTGACTTCTCTCCAACGGTTCAGGGCCAAAGCAGGATGGAGCACCTGGGGGGTTTTCCAACCTCTTTTTGAAAACCCTGTCACTGATTGAGAAAAATGAAAGACATCCATTGACGTTAAGTGGCACAGCTGGCTGAATGGCACTATGTGGGATTTAATTAATATGTGGCATGGTAAAATAGCATTTATCCTTGTTAGATTTGATGATTATCTCATCTGTGTCTGCTAGAAGACAACATCCCCTCCTCTGGTTTTTCCATGAATCGCTGTCATTCTAAGTGTCATTCTAAAGCGCTCACTGAATTGCAGTGCAGCACTGTAACAACACCATTGCAACAAGTCAGTTTGTGGAATTTCTTTCCTCCTTGATATGCCATGATCAACTGTAAATGGCATTATTGCAATCCAGCCACAAAGTGTCAGGCCATGCGAAGTTACAGAACAGGGTCGCCACGTGCTGAGGTGCATAGTGCATAGCTGACAATGGTCTGCTGACTAAAGAACTGCAGCATTCTTAACCTCTCTGGTATTAAAATCCACACAAAAACTGGGCACCGGGAGCTTCATGGCATGCGTTTCCATGCCTGAGCCGCTCTCCCTGCTCTCTCTCTCTCTCCTTCCTCCTCTCCTCCTCCTTTGTCTTCTGCCAACAGTAGCATAGTTTCTACCGGCACCCTGTTGGCTAACAGCACCAGAGGCTGTCGTTGGTACCCGCACCTCGACCGATCTGGCATAGAAATTGTACGATGGACGTGTTTATGCAATTTTGCAAAGATTTCACACACGATTCCCTTCTTGACGCAATCCTCCCCATTTACCCAGGGACCGGCACTAAGAGTACACTGGTTTGTGTCCTCCCTGTGGCTGGGTTGGCTTAGGCTTCCAAAAAAATTATTATTCGCACTCCATTCCAGAACAGATAAACTTCATTTTTGCATGATGATCTGTCAAATGTTTGGTCTAAAAAAAAAAAAAAAAAAATCTGCATAAGTCTTTTGCTAAAATGAATGACAGCTTAGTGGTGGTTTACATGTGATGTCAGTGATTGCTAAGGAAACACAAAAAAACACACAAAACATTGGATTTTAGAGATTTGAGAATGAAAACAATGAAAACCAATTGGGAGAAGCTATGCAGCTTGGTGTGCAGCTGTCATTCATTATGAAAATACGTCATGAACAATGTCTCCATATCCATCTTATCTCCTGTCTAGACACACGCACACACACACACACACACACACACACACACACACACACACACACACACACTCTCTTACTAAGGATGCTTTTCACGCCCGGCAGCTCCACCCCAGTGTTTTTCTCTCTCTGTGTACAGGTTCAAAGACAAATATATACCCTGTCTGTCATCAGGTGTGCCAGTTTTAAGCTTTAAGTATCACATAAAACCATTAATAGATTAAACATTGTTGTCTGATATGGTGCTTTCACTCAATCCTGTGTATGGTTTTCAGGGAGGTGATTCTGGCAGTGTGAGTCATATGAACATTAGAAAAAGTAAGCTACACGGAGGACCATGGTACTAACAAGGCAGGAAAGTTAGCTCAGAGATTCATATGAGACAGTTAGTTTGCAAGGAATTCTTCTGAAGAAGTCTGTGAGTTCACCAGGAAACCTGCCAAGATGAGTGACAAGTTGCACTGTTTGTACTTTAGATGTTCAGATTCTGATCCATCGCACCATCAGGGAGCCGTCTGATTATTCCAGATTCATTCTGCAGCAGGACAGCGAATCCAAACACACACCAGTGAAGTAGGAGTCCTCAGCATTGTTCAGTTATGATTCTGATTAACCAGAGGAACTGGGACATTTTTCTTTAAGCACAACAAACGGCAGCGGAAATCTCTAAAATGTCACAAAATGCCTGCAAATACTGTCGGGTCCTTAAGCTTTTTGACAAGGACACAGCTTTTAAAAGGTTTCTGCTGGATGCCAGTCCATGTCGTGAGCTCACAAAGTAATTTCTTAAACTACACCATCCAGATGTGATCAAAGTGCAGACTTTCAGCTTGGATTGAAGCAGTTTAAGCAAAATGATTGCATTAACTGTTCAGAAATGATGACCATTTTTATACATAGTCCTGCGTTTTCAGAGGCTTAAAAGTCATTGGACAAATGACTCCCAACAGACAGTTTGTGACTGGCAGCTGTATGGCCGGGTGAGGCCTGTTCCTTTGGTATTCCATGATTAAATAAGCAGATAAAAGATCTTGAGATGATTTGTGTTATCAGAATCAGAATACTTCATTAATCCCAGGGGAGGAAATTGCATTTTGCTACAGACAGTCAGTAATACATAAATGTACCTTCGGCTGAGCCCTTGTTTTCTCCCCAAGGGATTGCCACAGCAGAGTGATTCGCATTGGTAATTAGGCCGGATGCCCTTCCTGACAGAACCCTCCATGGTGAGAGGGGTTGTGTCCCCTCCTGGAATCAAACCAGGGTCCTTTTGCTTGCAAGGCATACGTGCAAGCCGCTACGCTACAGGGGACACACAGACACTCAGTAATATGTAAATAAAATAAATCTGAAAGGCAGAAAAATAAAGATAAAATATATAAACCTGTGTTAATATGTAATACATAGCACAAATAACTCCTCAGTTAAGCACTATATACAATATGTGAAAGACGTGGTGATGGAAAGAAACTAGTCAAAGAGTCACAGGGAGCAATTACTGAGTTTGATGTCCACAGGTAGGAATGATTTCCTGTGGCGTTCTGTGGAGCATCGTGATGGAATGAGTCTGCTGCTGAACGTGCTCCTGTGTCTGTCCAGCACGTCATGGAGAGGCTGTGAAGGATGGTCCAGAAGTGTCCTTAACTTGGACAGCATCCTCCTTATAAATTTAAGATTTCTTTTTTACGAACATTTTCTGTGCATGATTTTGTTTATGATCCTTTGTGAAGAAATCTTTATAACTGAGGTCACCAATTCACATTGAGAAAAGATGTTTATTATATTGTTACTTTAAGTTGATAATTATTTTTATGTGCACAAATCTTTATTTATAAGTTAAATGCTCTTTAACACATTTTAAGTTGATTGTTATTGTTTTGCACAGTCAAACTTTCCTGCAGGGCTCCAGTGTTGCTGACCATATTGTCCAACAATACTGTGGTCTGCCAGTCGGGGCAGTCAACAATCCAGGCCACAAGGGAGGCATCCACCTGCATCGCTGTCAGCTTCTCACCCAGCAGTGCCATCCTGATGGTGTTAAACACGCTGGAGAAGTCAAAAAACATGACCATCACAGCGCTCAGTGGCTTGTCCAGGTGAGCGTCGACAAGGTTGAGCAGTGACGGCCTCAAGTCGGGGCTGGTAGGTGAACTGGAGAGGGTTCATCAGGGGGCTGACGGTGGGCCAGAGCTGGTCTCTCCAGGGTCTTCATGATGTGTAATGTGAGTGCCACGGGTCTGCAGTCCTTAGGGCCACTGGGGGTGACATCTTTGGCACAGGTAGGGACGGTTGAGGAGCTGTACGCATCTTTAACATTTGCATACAGCAGACCTATTGTCTTCTCACCTCTGGTGGGACAGCTCACGTATGGGTGAAAGTGGTTAATGTTCTCTTTAATGATGTGTGATTAAAGTCCGCCAAGACAGCAATGAACACACTCGGGTGTGCAGTCTGTAACTAGGATATTGCAGAGTGTAACGTGTAGGATGCAGAGTTGGGATTAGATAGAGAGGTATGTACACAGTCACTATGGCGTATGAGAACTCATGTGACAAATAATATGGTCGGGTCCGACAGCACACAGCTCAATGTCCAAGCTACAAATTCGCTCTCTGAGGGTAATATGAGTGAGGTAACAGCAGTGGTTATTAATATAAACAGCAAGTCCGCTACCTTTGTTTCTTATGGCTCGAGAACAGCAGAGAATCCATCTATGGTCACGTCATCTTCGTGGATAAACTGGTGCAGCCATGTCTACGTGAAACACATTAAACTGCACTGCCAGTACTTCCTCTAAGAAAATACAGAGAACAAGAAGAAAGAAAAAACTTACATAAACAGAGCATCTGCAACAGGCTGTATGCAGGATGGCACATATGAACAGATCTGATCTGTGATCATTTCGTATTTGTTTGCATGTGTGGAGCGGTGTGCAACTATTTCCTCTCTCCAAGCTGTGTGTGGATGTGTGGGGTGTTGAGACAGATGGAGTCTGTTGACTGGATGAAATTGTTGGATCACTGGATGGACAGCAACCTTTTAAAACCCAGATGACATCCGCCTTGCCCCTCTCCTCCCAATACTGAGCTGACAGATAGAAAACATTCTCAATAGAAAATTTTGTGTAAAATAAGAATAAGTGGGCCTTGAGCCTCGGAGGTTTCAGGGTTAACCCATAAGAACCCATGGTGACAAGCGTGTAACAAACACTTTAAATGTTCTAAATCATGCTCAATCTTAACTGATGAAGTCCCTAAGGAAAAACGGGTCCGGGTCCTTATGGGTTAACGTGTTAGGCCCCTGTTAACCAGCATATGCCGACACGTCAAAATTTCTCTAAAACGTTGGCATAAGCAGAACTATGATGTGGTTTTTTTTTAAAAAAAATGGACATATACATAACATATTAGTTATACAGAACATTTCAATAAATTATAGATAACTTACCAAAGAACACTTAGTTGTGTTCACATTGTGCGTCATAGCCTATTCATAGTACATCACCGTCATGCCGAAGAAAAACTCGAATAATGGCGCCAAGAAGTCTCATAGCTGTGGCTGTGGACACATGTAGGAACCATTATCACCCACGCCCTCATCACCCTCACGCTCACCCTGTAATGGAGATGATGCAGGTTCCAATGCCTCTCGGGCATCGTCAGTGGTATCTACGTGGCTGACGCCTACTCTCGGCCACTACATCATTATACGGTAGCTGTAAGTTAGAAACATGTTCGGTAAGTGCCGTGATCATCCAGCACACGTCAAATATGTCAATATGCATTGGAGATAAGTTCTATTTAAGTTACACATAGGTTTAAAGCATGTTATTCATAGGCTAGAAATAAGTTTTGGGTACGTTAGACATTATCTTGACGTATTTTGACTTATGAGTAACTTACAAGTAACATGTATGAACATGTGTCAACAATCGCATAACTTATCTACAACCTGGCATAAGTCGGAAATTTTGTGCATGGCCAAAATTTTTTGGCAACCTCACCGTACTACAACGTATACCAGCGTGCTTCAGTTTGCTCTTAACTTATACAAGACTTACCAATAACTTATTCCACGTACACCAGTGTAGTTGATGCATTTTTCATACATGAGCATACGCTGGTTAAATCGTCAAGGTGTGACAGGGGCTTTAGCTGTACGCTACCCGCAAAAAATATTTGTACATTGATTTGTACTTCTAAACATACGCTGTAAATATTGAACACTTCTTGGTAGTTTGTAGGAGTGAGAAACCCTTTCTGTTTAAGTCCTTTTTCTCGTGTTTTTGGTTAGGAGCTTAGCTTAGAGAATTGTCATTTGTTTTCTTTTTTTTGTAGGGAAGAGCAGGGCTCATAAGGAGCTTTTGTTTGTTATTTTGGACATTGCTCACCTCTGAAGTTAATAAACTGCAGCTCACTACATGGCGCTTTCTCGGGAATGGGAAGAGTGGGGAGTCACAAATCATGTTGTGGCCAGGCTACCCCTAGGTCAGAGAAGTAACAGATCACTGAAACTCTCAATCTGAGGCCCAAAGGGACCTTGATACATGTGAAGGAGGTCATCTTTAGGCTGAAAAACTATAAAAATAAACCTATCAGAGAGACAGCAAACACTTCAGGAGTGGCAAAAACAACAATCTGGAACATTATTAAAAAGAGGGACTGCAGTGGGCTGCTCAGCAACACCAAAAAGTTTTGAAGACCATGAAAGACAGCTAAGTGGATGATCACAGAATTCGTACAAAATCTTGCGATCATCCAAGAAAAACCCTTCACAACATCTAGCCAAGTCAAGAACAACCTTAAGCAGGTAGGTTTATCACCATCAAAGTTTGTAATCAAGAGACGCCTTCATGAATGTAAATACAGAGAGTTTACAACACAGTGCAAATTACTGGTTACATTAAGAAAAAGGAAAACAACATTAGATTCAGTCAGAAAAGAGCCTGCCCAGTTCTGGGGAAGAAAAAGGAAAAGAATATTTGGACACATGAAACCAAGATAATCTTGTCCCAGAATGACAGGAAGAGAAAAATGCGGAGAAGAAAAGATCAGTTCATGATGTGAAGTATACCACATCATCGGTCAAACAGCATGGAGGCAATGTTAGAGCATGGGCATGTATGGTTGCCAGTGAAACTGGGCCACTAGTGTTTATTGATTAAGTGACGCCGATAGAATAAACCGAATGAATTCTATGCTGCAAAGCAAAATGCTAAAACTGATTAGGTGGTGCTCCACAGCACAAATGGATAATGACCCAAAGCACACCACAAAGCCAAAAGCCAATGAAAAGAAACTGGCTATTCTTCAGTAACCAAGGCAGTCACCTGATCTCAACCCAACAGAGCAGCTTTTCAATTACTGAAGACAAAACTGAAGGCAGAGACCCATGAACAAGCAGCAGTAAAGGCCTGGCAGAGCATCTAAAGGGAGGAGAAACAACATTTAAAGATGGACTCCAGGCAGTCACTGACTGTAAAGGATTCTCATCCAAGTATTTAAAAAAGCCTTATATTTAAAATTATGGTAGCTTATCCCATTACTTTCGAGACTCTGAAAATAAGGGAAAAATGTATAAAAATGCAATAATTCCTGAACAGTTAATGCAAAGCTTTTGTTAAACCTCCTTAAATTAAAGTCAAAAGTCTGCATTTTGATCACATTTCAGTTGTTTGATTTAAAATCCACCGTGGTGGTATATAGAGGCAGAATTGCAAAAAATGTGTCATGTCCCAAATCTTATGGACCTAACAGTATATGGAGTATCCTCCCTCCTTTTCCACTATCTAGCCAAGGAAATGTTAACAGAGGGTTCGGAAATATATTACACTCAACTTTTCTGACCATTGTAAGAACACCATTTGGGCACTCATAGTGCACTTTATAGTAGTCACAGACATACTTATCACTGTGAATGCGCTCATGCACTTAAGTGGACGTACACAATCTGAGACATAGCAAATGACTGTCAGACAGAGCAGGAAGCCTCTGACCTGATATCTGCTAGCTGCACTTGAATCCCTAAATGTGGCCATTTGTCCCTAATGGTTTAGTCATATTGTGTATAGCCACTTTAAATATAGTTGAAACCAGAAATTTACATACACTGTGTAAAAAGACACAAACATTTTTTTCTCACTGTCTGAAATTAAATCAGACTAAACTTTTCCTGTTTTAGGTCAGTTGGGATTGCCAAATTATTTCTATTTGCTAAATACTGCAATGATGAGAGAGAACATTTTAGAGAGATTTTTATTACTTTCTTTGAAGTCAGAGGTTTATATACATTTCCTTAGTGTTTGGTAGCATTGCCTTGTATGACTGGGGTCAAGTGTTTTGGGTTTCCTTCCACAAGCTTCTCACAATAGCTGGAATTCTGGTCCATTCCTCCTGCCAGAACTGGTGTAGCTGAGTCAGGTTTGTAGGCTTCCTTGCTCGCACACATCTTTTCAATTCTGTCCACAAATTTTCTATGGGATTGAGCTCAGGGCTTTGTGATGGCCACTCCAAAACATTGACTTTGTTGTCCTTAAGCCACTTCGTGACTATTTT
>VUQH01046017.1:8077-21008 GCA_015106775.1 Etroplus canarensis
GGGCTGTGGTAGACCCCTGTCTCTCTCTCACACACACACACACACACACACACACTGGCCCCCCTTTCACGTACCTCTGCCTCCACCGTATCCTCTCCCCCATCATTTTGCTCTCCATCCCTCTCTTGTCCAGACAGGCTGCTCGCATGGCGGGGATGGAGACGTTCACCGATGGAAGCACTGGTAAATTTTCACACCCACAAAAGAAAAAAAAAAACAGGAAGAGAAAAACAAGAGAATGATTCTAGGGGGAGTGCGGGGACTTTACTATTTTCCTTCATGTGTCTTTTCACCCTTTACTGTCTTCAGCTGTACTTACTACACACGCCCTCCTTTCACCTTCTCAAACCACAGCCTTTCTCTTCTGTATGAATTCAAAAGGCGAAAGATTTTAGTCCACTTGCAGGGGAGCCCGACTTTCCTCATGGCAGCGTCCCGGGGAAAGGCAGTGGAGGGAAGAGAGAGGGGTAGAGAAATAACGGTCCTAATGATTTTTGTGCGGGGCTGGGCTTTTTTTTTTTTCTTTTTTATTGATTAGAACGAAATTAATTCACGGGAGCAACCCTCGTGTTCCGACTCTCTCTCTCTTTCTCTCTCTCTCTCTTCTCTCCCACTCCCTCTCTCTCTCCTATCCTCCCTTGCTCCCTTGCTCCGTGGACGAATAGCGTTGTGTCTTCTTGCCTGCTCTGCATGTTGTATTATCGCGGGAATATTTGATTCGGAATGCGCTGTGTTATGCATAGCCTGTAGAGAAGCCACGCTGCTGCTCCTCACCTGCAGTGCTTCTATCGTCTGTTAACATCACGCACATATAAAGTCTCATAAAGGGAGCGTGTGTGTGTGTGTGCGTGTGTGTGTGCGTGGTTTGTTGCCATTGTTGCCGAATGCAGTGTTTTTATGCAGCCCTGACATTTGAATTCACGCACAGCCGCCAGCGTGGAGTTCTTGGCTCGAAGGGAGAATTAATGTTGAAATTGAGAGAGCTCCGGTGATTTTCTGTACTCAAACTCTATTGTTCCGCTGATTCCTCTTCTCTGTGCATTCTCTTTGTTGTTTGATTCCCTAACTGTGAAAGGCCACGGCTCGTTTGAGCGCTTTTTTTGCACACAGCCAGGTGTGCGCGGCGCGCAGGCCGGCGCGTTAATGGGCGGCCTGTGCGCGTCAATTCGTGCATAATGCAAGGCTGTAACGTGGCGGTTTGCAGGCAGATTCACTCCCGCTGTGGGGGGGGTTTAATCAGCGTGGTCGATATTTGCTCGTCGGTATCCCAATGTCCGTAGATAGCGCACTAACACCTCAGGGTGGCGGGGGCTGATACGCCGCCGAAGGGAAATCGATGGACAGACTGAGTTAATTATGAGAAAATCAATTAAAAGGAGGGGATCTGTGGGCTTTATAAGGCCGAGCAGGAAACTCGCATCGGCAGAGGAGAGGGGAAGGACGGGAGCAGCCGGTGAGCACCTTCAGAGGTTCGCTGCTTTCCTCCCTGCCTGCGCGACGCCCGGTGATCATTTAACAAACCGCTCTGCTGCAGCCTTCACCATGAGACAAAGTCTGCATCATATCACACACCACCTCAAACACCCCCAGATCATCAGAGCTGCGAGAGTGCGTGCGTCGATTTCATTTGCGCACACCCCTGCACTGATTCTCAGCTATAGGTCCAGAATTCCAGTTGCTTCAGGTGTGTTTCCAGTGCGCACCTTTCTCCGCCTGACCTTTGATCTTCATTCACATCAGGATAATAGTCTACATGTGATCACATCCTATTTAGGGGCCAAGTGTCAAATCTCAGCTCAGTAAGGCTGGATTAATGTGAACTATTCTGTTTCTTTAACCAGCCCACAAATGCATCTTTTATTCTAGGAGCTAAAAATGGGCTGCGTAATTTAGGCGCACCGCAGAGCAGACTCGGAGCTTTAGGGCAGCACCAAGTTCAAGTCGTTGGGGTCATTTTTGCAACTTGTCTGCGTGTGACTTTGAGTGTGTGTCACCGTGTTTACAAATAGAAGCGTGTGAAAAGCAGGCGGAAGTTGAAGCGTTTAAATGATATTAAATGGGGCCCAGAAAAAAGTGCATAAGTGTGAACACAGATGACTTCAGGCCCCAAGAGACCGAGACACGCGGTATGGTCAACACACACTTCTCCTCACAGACCGCCGCACTAAAGAAAAAAAAAAAAAAGAAGAAACAGGACGACTTCTACGTCTTATTCATGTTTCATCATTTTTGTTCCTCAGTGTGCATTTTCTGTGGCTCATATTCAGCAAGGTATGTCTCACTGAAAAGTCACTGCTGTGTTGCATGTTCATAAATGTTGCACTAAGAAACAAAACAGGATTTTATTCAGACTACAGCCCTAAACTTATTCACACCAAATCTTAATATATAGTATTAATATATGCATTTTCTGCCCCATATATTCAGTTTTTTATTTGTACATGCGCATTATTTCCATATGCACTAATTCACATTTTTTGATTTCAGTCTCTTTTACTGCGGCTCCTGTCCTGCAATAATAGCAATAATTTGTATAAGCATCCAGTAATTGAGATTTTGACTTGCGGCCTCGTCATTATCCTTTCATATATTAACACTATATGTTTTTTTGCCGGGATGTGTGGGAGTAAGCGTGTGTATGATTTGCGTACAGGTTATTCCAAAGCATCTGCATTTTTATCAGTAAATATCTCACATTTATTATTTGGGAAAGTATGATTTGATTAAATTAAAAGTCAGAATTTAAAAAATGCGATTTTTAACTGACTTTTGGTGCATTAACGATGAGAACTTTTCACACTTTATTTGCATAAAGTTTTAGATAAAAAAAAATCTTGACAGAACCCTCTTTAACTGCACTCAAAATTGATCGAACATTTTAAACTTCCCTTCCTTTTATTGGTCAAAATGGGTTAAATATCACTTTTTAACTGAATCTTTTCGGGGATCATGTAAATATTTATGCAGATTTTTTTTTCCTGCATCAGCCTTGAATATTTTAGCACCACGATTTCGCGTTTCTTTCACTATCGGTTTCATTCCTGCTGCTCATTTTTAACGCTCTAACTGCTGTTTGTGATGATCTTATGCATGATATTCAAATAAGAGCCCATTACTTATTTTAAACTGGTATTTGGGGAAACTCAGAGCTTAATCTAATACCTGCAGTTTAGAGGCAGTCATTATTTCGATTTAAATTTGGTAAATTTCAATAGTCCTTTACAATAAAGTTCACTAATATTTAGAAACTAACTATAATTGTCGCATTTAAAGGCAAGGCCTCGTGTTTAATTTGTATTTAAATGTCTTTAAGTCACGTTTAGTTGTGTATTAATTTCGATATATTGCAGCTCAAAAGCTGTTAATTACTTAAGTATTATCAGTAAGTTACAAGCCAGACAAGCGTATCTCGGGGTGGTGTGTGCATGTTGGGAATATATCTGAAGATCTTTACAATTTAGGGCATAACTAGACTGCATAGTTTTATTTCTGTTATTGAAAATGAGGAAAATGAAAGAAAAAAAAAATGAAATGTGCAAATTGAATAGACTGTATCTTAAATAAGGAGGAGAAATGCTTGTGTAACAGCCTTCCGGCAGCTTCCTGGAGTTCTTATAATATCCATGGAGTCCGATCCAATACACTGATTATTAGAAGTCTATTAATCAATCAAGGAACACCACAAATTTAGGAGAAACAAATTAAAGCCAACTCTCCCTATATTTTTTTCTTCATAATTTAGCATGTTTTTAAAGGAGTGTGTTCCAGGGGAATATTATTCATAGTTGTATGTTATCCGGATGGGACAGAGGTGACTGTTTCAATGAGGCGCTGATGAGCTGGGACTGTTTTTGCAGAGCTGGTACTCTGACACCCTGTCCTGCACCTTATCAACTTCAAACAGACCACACACCCCGATACGTTCAATTTTATGGTTTATGTTAACGTCTTTGCAGCCCGTGTTCAAAGCTCATTTCATAAAGGGTTTATTGGCTCAGGTTTGATCTTATAAAGCGCGATCGGTCCTGTAGGCTTTGATGTAGATTTTTCTCCACGTTTTTATTTATTTAATTATTTTTTCGTCACTGGCCACTTCAGTCGGTATATCAGGCACCAAGGGCGACACAAAATAATCCATTTTCTGCGCACGACTCTCCTCCCAAATGGCGTGGCAGCTCTCCGTGGCCCTGTGCACAATGCCTAATGACCCGCAGGTCAAAGGTCGTCTGGCCAGTTCCTCAATTAAGGCGGAAAGATTGCAGTTGCACGATGCATCGTTTTTTGTGATGGGACCACAGATCAGTATACAGAATATTAGGATTTGATCTGACTGGTAAACTTTCAACCCCTGAATTTTTAATGCTCACCAAAGTGCAGTGCACATGGTTTAATAATATCTTAACTTTCTGCTTAATTTTCATCGTAATATTGTGGGAAAAAGTTGTGGAATTACATTTTAAATAATTATCATTTTTTTGCATTTAAGATTTAGTTTATGATTGGTGTGCTCACAGTATGCTGAGTTTTATTTTAATGTAATATATTGGATATATTTCATACCTTGCCACGGAAAAAACATTAAGAACAAAAGAGGTCAAACATATTGTCCTTGCGGCGCTTTATATTTTCAAAATGTCGGCTTGCTGTAGAGGGACAAAGCCAAAAATCCTTTATTTTGGTTTGTGTGTGTGTGTGAGTGTGTTTGCACAGGCTGGTGTCTGTCTTTCCCATGTAAGAGCATGCCCCCTTCATGTAATCATGTATTACTTCTGGTTATTGAATATAATCAATGGGCAATTCACAATCATCGCTGCATTGATTAACTGATAAATGTTGGTGACATTAATCATCTGAAACAGATCATGTTGTCGATGGCGTTGTCTTTCTTAACCTGACACGCTCAGCCAGTACAGCAGCTGCACAGACTGAGGCTTCACCAGCACAGACAGGACTTCAATAAGTGACAAGAAAAAGGTGATAAATTGATCAAAAATGACCAATGAAACAAGCCTCTTGTGAGGCCGCACATGTCCATTACATGAGTGTGTCTACGGGTTTGTGGTTGGAATACATCAAGGGCTCAGGGTCAAAGTTCAGCTTCATCCCAGACTGATGACCCTGCAGACTGACTGACCTTATGGGGGAGGAGGCTGCACATACTGGACCAGAGAGATGATGGGGAAAAGCGGAAAGATGGAAAAAAGATGAGGTGAAATTTAGGACAGAACAGAGGAAAGCAAGAGCGAAGGTGAATCTAAAGAGGAAATCGGCAGGAGGGAGAAACAGAGGTGCATGGTTACCGTAGTGGACCTTGAATATATCCTTGTGGTTTTGGTCGATCTGTTCGGTTGCGGTCTCCGCTGGTTTTTGTGTTTGGCTCTGCTTTGAAACAGTGAATTAACACCTGACCCCGACTTCTGACCCTACCCCCTTCCTCCAGCTACCCCCTCCAGATTAGCAAATATGTGCTATCTAGCCTGGACACACACTCACACTCACATATTTATACAGCAACACAGAACTGCAATCACACATGTACACACATAAGTACTTAATGTATAGAGAGTAAAAAAAAGAACTCTGCAGCGAATGTGCAATGTCCATACAACCTTTGCACATCCCATCGTCTGTCCACATCTAATTCCCCTGAGAGGAGCCTCAGTGTGCCACTGCTTGTCACCATAACGGTCAGTCTGTAATGGCTGTCTCCCCCCACACAATGACCAGAGAGGCAGACTCTCCCCCCACACACTGACCCTCATTCATTTTACCTGCAGAACAGAGCCCAGTGTCGCTACGACTACCACAACCCTGGACATGGGACGCATTCCACCCTGGCATCCTACCACAACCATGACCAGCAGCTTTTGCTCATACACTTTTTGACATGTTCCCCTTTAAAATGAAAGCATGCATGCCAAAAGTGTGATTCTGCAGAGTATTGAGTTCACCTTTTAAAGAATGTTCTCTCTTTTTTGAGGTAGTTAATTGATATGTCAGCAAAATTCTGGAAAATATTCACAGACAAAAATGAACTCAACCTTTTAGGGGATCCACCTTTACATATATAGTGTAAGTGATCTTTATAGACTCTGTTTTGTGTGAAATTGCAAAAGCAAAATTTACCACCATTTACCAGTCACCTTCTGAAGAAGTCGACATCTATTACATGACAGAAAATGAAGCATGTATCAAAGCAACATGAGTGCGCAAAATTCAACATAGTCATACCACTTCACTTTATATTAACAGCAGAGTCATTGCCACAGCAACACGTTTTATTTCCAAGTCTGCTATAGTGCATCAGCCTCTTTGATATAAAGCTAATGTACACTTTTTGTTTCAGTGATCACCAATATTTTTAAAACAATCCAGGCTAGTCTAAAATGCATAAAAACTCTAATGCAGCTTTTATTTTGATAGCAATTCAAAAAGGAATGAATTTATCCAAATATGAAGCAGTACTAGAATCTGTTTATTCACAGGTAAAGATGTAACCAGTACATGTTTCATAGTTTTTCTTGATGAATTATTACAAATATTTAAATGTATATTTTCATAATTTGGGAGCATGTTATTTATTCATTTATTAGAGAATCTAACAGAAGAGAAATAAGGAGAAAGAAAAAAGGAATGACAGACTTTAACCAGTTACGCTGAGATTCACGGTAAGCACCCCTAAGCTCTGCTTTTCCCCTTTTTACAGATAATTTGAGATATTTTCATTACCAAAACCACATTTTCTTTTGTCAACTAATCTAGAAATCCAAAGTGTTTCAGCACTAACGTATTGGCAATATTTAGGAGTGACCTAGAAGAGTAAATAAGTTTATGCTTATATACCATAAAAGCATTTTTCTACCAATATTACCAGATTTCAGTGTTTCCTCTACGTTGATGGTGACCAGTTTCACTCATCCCAGCCAATGAGAAACTTTTGATTCATGGCAGTGTTAGTGGCATATGTTACCTATTGAGCATCACAGGACCACATCCCTTTCCCTCTCATCCCATCTCCCTCAGCCTCCTCCAGGCTATTGTGCTGAATTGATGGCCGCTCTGGCCGGTAGGTGAGAGAGGGGAGGGGGGTGTCTTTGCTGGGCTGGTCAGCAGAATTTGTAGTGTCCTCCCTCTGCCTGTGAGTGTCAGCAGAGAGCAGGCGGTGTGTCTGGCTCGATTAGATTTCCTACCGATCTTCCCACTGTGTCAGACAGAGGAGGAAGGCAGCAGAGAGGGGGAGAGCAGCGGGAAGTTGCCCAGAGGAAAGGCAGGACAACAGAGGAAGCAGGAAAAATACATCTTTTTATCCCTGCTCTCTCCGTCAAAAACCCTGTACAGTTTCCTCTTTCTGTGTGCCTCTCATTCTCCTGGTTTATGCTGCTCCATCCCTCCCACCTCTTACTTTGTCCTGCTCTCACCCAAACCCCTAATCCTCCTCCTTTTACCCCACACTCATTCCTTAATCCTAAATCTCTTCTTCTTCACCAGCCCTTTATCAATTGTTCTCTCTGTACCTCTCTGTTACTCACCTCCTCCCTCTTCTTTCTGTCTATCGCATCTGAACATGCCACCTCTCAGCATAACCCTTTTACACACTCCAGATGACTGCAGCACACCTTATTTTCTCTCCTTCATCTCTTCAACATTTTTTTTTCTGTGTTTGTTGTCTTTGCTATCACCCACACATCCTGGCCTCACCTTTGAATGTGTTGCTTTCCATCCACTCCAGTGCCTGACTCAGATGCTTCCATCACAATTAATGTCAGAATAAATTCATTAGAGCTTGTTGCAAAATCATTTTTCTTGCTGGACAAATTACAATGCATTTGTCAGAAAGCCTTTGCCAAGGTTGGGTTTTTTTTTTGTCCCAAGAAAGCTCACACCAATTTTAGTCCCCTCAGTGATTTTGTTGGATGTGATCAATTTTCTGTGATTTGGTCTCAGTGATTTTCAGCTAGTCACTGTCTCTGTTTCATGAGGGTTCAGCTGTGTTGCCATGTATAGCTCAACATTTTCAGCTTTGCTATGAGGGCTAAGTGAGGAATATGAAGTGTATATTGGAGAATAATCGTGGACAAATGTTTTTATGATCAGTTATATAACGAAATGACAACATAATGAGCTCTTCTTTCTTCAAGATGACAAATGAAAAAAGAAAAATTAAAATTGATGTTACAAGCACAGCGGAAAAACTACTTTTGGTTCCACAGTTCAAGTTTTTTTGTAGTGAGAGCAGGCTGTAATTTCATCCGAGTTTAACCACACAATGTTTCACAAACAGTCTTTCCGTGCCACCTCAGCACTGCTCATATTATTCAGATAACAAGAGAGCTTCTGTCATGTTCTGCAAAATAGGATATGTTTTCTAAATCTGTCAATGGCTCTGGCCCTGAAAGACTTTATTTTGGCTGAGAGATGAAAGGCTCAAAAACATCAATATGGCTGAGCAGGATAAGAAGAAAGAGCCATATTCCTGGTCTGTATCACTTTCCCCTCCATATCCCCCTATTTGTATGGTGCAGATATTGGGTCTCAAGCGAGAAATCAGGATTGCGTTCTCACAGAATGGTAGCATCCGTCTGTTGAGGTGGAATAGGAATGTTATACGGAACCAATGCATCCGGACTGGCCTGGACATCTCAACAATACTACTTCACACTTTTTCCCCTCTCCCTCTCTGTCTCTCTCTCTCTCAATAAGTTTCTCACTCTCTATCACCATCACAACCACCATGGTGTGGAGGAAGAGTTTTGGATTAGGCCTAAACATACAATCATGTCAGCTAAGCCATGACTGCCTGCTGATCACGCTGGGTCCACCATGGAAATAAAGTCTGAAGAGAAGGAATGGAAAAAACAAGACGGAAATCCAGTCCACTTCATACGCCTCTCACTTCCATTCTCTTTGTGCATTTAATGTGTGAAAAAGGATTGCTGAAAGGATGTCAAGAAGCAAGAAGAAATAGATAGGAAAAGAAAGACAGTTATCCTTGCTTTCCCTCGCCGGTCACACTACAATGTGCATGGTTGATAACTAATTCAGAAAACATGCATGAGCTGGATTTATATTTTCAAATAACTTGTACGTCTGAATGCGATTTAAAGATTTTTTATGCAGCTGTCTGTGGCTGATCAATGCTGTTCTTCTTGTCATGCTGTAGGAATATCACATTGGTATACAGTCTTCAACACTGGGCAAAGGGACCATTTTGCATTGTCGATGGATAACATTTGGTTTTCAGAGTATGATGTATATGGATGGGGTTTGGGACTGTATTGTAACTGTCAGTGCAGAGAAGAGAACAGTCTCAGCACTGCAGACAGTGATTTCACCGATGTACAGTCGTTGCTTTTGCCTCCTGCCTATCTTACCCCCCCACCCTCTCACTCATCCTATTTTCAGCCTTTCATTTTTTACACAAGGGGAAAATGAGGAAGAACAAAACCAACATATGAAAACTAAAACATGACAGAGAGGGGAGGGGATGGGGAGGAGGGGAGGAGTAACAGAGGAAGGAGAGGCAATCTCAGAAAACAAGAGGGCTTTCAAAAGTAAGGGATGAAAGCTAGTCAGGCTGTTATTTTTGAAAAATGATCCTTGTGTAGTGCTCCTCTTAAGAGCCAGGTACATATTATTTTATCTTCCTGAGGAGACCCAGCGAGGTGTTTCAACACACACGCACACACACACACACAAAAGCATACACGAAAACTCAGCAATGGTTTCTTTTAAGTTGCACAATTTATTGTCTTTAATGGGATTCTTGACGGGTGTATTTTAAATCACTTATCAGCCTCTGTGTGAGATGTTTTTCTAATCACCTGTGTTGTGAAGTGGCCAGTCAAATTCTGAATGTCCAGATGCGCGTGCTTTTTGACGACCAATTTTCAAAAATGTTCTTTTATACTTCAAAATTTATGCACCAGTCTAAACTGGCAGAATGCCACCATATTACAAGGAAACACACACTGTCCCTCTCTAACACGTACTCGCTCTATCTTTAATGGAGGCCGGGGCTGGCTGTCCAGTGGCTGACACCTGAATTAGAGTGAAGCTGGCATCCACACTGAGTCATTTTGAACTCCTCCTTTGACCCTTAAAGCCAGGGATCCCACAGAGGCGCGTGATTTGATGTGATGGGATGTTAGACTGGTGGAGTGAGAGCCTGAAAAAATTTAAATGTCTCTTGGTTGTGACTGAATCAGAGGACACTGTAACTGTTAAACACCTTATCCCTTCTACTGACTGCTACTGCACCTCTGGGGAAGACATATGAGGAGAAACACAAAGAAAGACTACAAAGTTTTGCCAAAACTGATACTTTATTTCATCCACTGCATGGGATAAAACATCTTCTGCTTGGTAGAAGCTAACCCTTCAAAGGATCTTGGAGTATGAGTGTGCGCACACTTGAGGAATGTCTCTATTACAGCAGCACAGATGTTTCTCTTGGCATGTATGTGTGTGTGTGTGTGTTCAACATGTGTCTCCTGTATCAATAGGTTAATAGCTGAGATGTCAGTTTCAGTGACTTGCTGATTAGTTGTGTGTTCACTAATCCACACTGGGGCGTGGAACTGTTGGCTTTCCCATTGATTTTAGCGTGGTGAGTAGGCAGAAGATAGAGAGAGGGGAGATCTATTGATTGACCCCAAATTAGCCCCCCTACCACAAACCACCAACCCGTTCTTGCAGTTTTCTGCACCCGGCCGCAGCTCCCTCATTGGGTGTCCATACTGACAAACATTCAGTATGATTGGCCGCTTCGATGGGGAGCAAAATGCCTCCTCTTTTGATGTCGCTGATTTGGAAGTGTTGGTCATTCGTGATTCGGGCTGTTGCTTGATTGGCTTGTCTGGTGACGACACGCACTGCACTGTTCTGTGTCTGACCACAGGGAGCAGCTGCTTTGGAGCCTTTGATGAACCAAATAGCGCCACTACCATAGGGAGGGTATTACTTTTGTGTTTCTGATCACAAACCATGACCTTATTTGAAATCCTCAGCTCTGTTGCATGTTCTTTTTTTTTCCTGGAGAATATTTATACAAAGAGATTGATTTAAAAAAAATCAAATCCTTTAACTTTTCCTTTTCTCCTCTGTTGTCCTTCATGACTCCCAACTGCTTGTATCATATTCTTCTTTTTTACAGTTCTTTATCACCATTTCTGTCCCTCACTACCTGCCTTTCTCTGCCCCTCCCTCCAATCACTCTTTCCTTGGGTCTAAGCTTTGAGCGTTCTCTCCTGAGCCTTTCCTTCCCATATATCACTTCATCTCATCCCTCTGTGTCTGCCTCGTATATTTCTCTTTAGGCCACTCTCTCCCGTGCTCTCCCCCCCTCCTGTGTCTATGTAAGCAAGAGGAGGTTGTTAAACATTTTTCTTCCCTCTTAATTGTTTTGACTGGGCCGATTGGCATCCCGATTAGGCCCATTGATTTCCTGGCGCTAAGTGCATTGATTTTTAAATTTCTTATTGATCCCCGCTCTAAATCTCCTGCACGCTTACTCACACAGTCCCACCATTCGCAGGGGCAGAGATGGAGAAAAGGATTGAGACGAGAAGAAGAAAGAGAGAGGAAGAGGAAAAAGGGGAGAGATTGGTGTTAGGTAAATACACTGACCAGTGGCAGTGTAGTGAATTAACAGAGTGAGAGACAAAGAACAGGAGGTGAGGCAGGTAAACAGAGTTATGAGCTTTGAGGGGGACGTCGACTGGAAAAAAAACACAGTATGGGCACATACATGCAGAGTAGAAACAAAAGAGCAAAAGAAAACAAGCAATCAAACTGTTTTTAAAGCATTAGACCACTTCTGCAAAATGTTATGAGGATTTCAAATCAATTTGTCTTTAGCACCGCCTGCCAAAAATCTGTAAAATGTAAAGGGAATCAATAATTTTGTAATTATAACAAGCGTCAGGAACGACTGGCAGTAACAACTGCCAGCCTGGTAGCCGCCTAGATGGAACATGTTCATCTGTGAAGAATGAGTCACTTTATGGGTGAACAAAGGTTTATGAGGGATAGACAGATATTGGAAATGTCAGAGATGGAATGGAGTGTTTTGTCTTTGTCTTGCTATTTCACATGGTCTGCAGAGCCTACTGGAGACGTGTGTGTGTTATTTCTGGCTTATGACTGTGTTAGGTTTTAGAGGCCCGCTGGACTCCGAATCTTACATGCCCACTGGTGTTTCTCTGAAGGTGGTGGACCTAATTGGCTGTATCCAAGTCTGTGTGTGTGTGTGTGTGTGTGTGTGTGTGTGTGTGTGTGTGTGTCTGTCTGTCTGTCTGTGCTCACACGCACACTTAAATGTGTGTGTGTGAGCTTGACTTTAAGCGAAGTAAACGATGAATTCTTGCACAAGAACATATATGTGTTTGTATATTTGTGTATGTGTGTGTGTGTTTGACCTTTTCTTGGCTTAAGAGTTGAGGCTGAAATTCAGACATTCAGTTGATAGCATTTTCTTTTTATAGCCTTTGTACTTGACCAAATTGTGCTAACCTTTTCTAAAGTCATTTGCTGCTTTTCTGTCTCAGCGTGCAGTTGAGTGCCTTGCTCAACACACAATATATGGGCCATATGTAGCATTAATGTGTAGCAATTACACTTTACTCCGCGTTGATCCACTTAAGATAAGTGCTTTCAAAAGGCATGCAAGAAAAAGCAACTATTGTCAGCAACGCTGGGAGAAAAACTTGAATATCACTACTGTTGTCAAAGATGATGTAATGTTGCTCTGCAGTGACATTAAATGTTTGCTGTTTTAAAGAGTGCACTTTAATGGCTGCATTATTATGATAGTAAAGCTGGCGATGACAGTGATTTTAATGGCACCGGCAGAGCAGACTTTTGATTAATCTTTCTGTGTTTGCATCTGCAGAAAATGTAAAATAACATATTTCAGGGTTCAGCGTAGTGAGTG
>VUQH01046018.1:0-11264 GCA_015106775.1 Etroplus canarensis
GTCCTCCTTCACTACATCCATGAACCTTCTTTGTTGTCTTCCTCTTCTCCTCCTGCCTGGCAGCTTCATCTTCAACATCCTTTGCCCAATATATCCACTATCCCCCCGCTGAACATGTCCAAACCATCTCAACCTTGCCTCTCTGACTTTGTCTCCAAACTTCTCAACATGAGCTGTCCCTCTGATGTACTCATTTCTAATCCTGTCCATCCTGGTCACTCCCAGGGAAAATTTCAACATCTTCAATTCTGCCACCTCCAGCTCTGCTTCCTGTCTTTTTGTCAGTGCCACCGTCTCCAAACCATACATCATAGCAGGTCTCACTACCATCTTGTAAACCTTCCCTTTCACTCTTTTTATATTGTTTTTTACTCAGTCTGGGTATAAATTGTGATTTGTAGGCTTTACACAACACAGCCACACAGACTTAACATTCAAACACTCACCCACCTGCTGACCCACTGAACATTAACGCCCCTCATAATGTTTATCATGTTAATGTGCTGACACAAATATGCTAATTATACATTTTTCTTCTTTTTAGTAAATATATTTGTATCTTTTGGGTTATATTGTGTCCCTTCCATTACTTGCCATGGCTCATGAGGTGGACCATGACATGTGCTGGGAAATAATGCCAAATACTTATTAGATAAATCATAGATGTGCTTCTTCAAATAATAAATAAAGTAGAAAAGTTGTGATACATAGCAGCAAACAATCTGGACTCTACTACTCTAGACTGAAACCAGGACAGAGATGACTCAAGTAGTCAAATGAATAAATGCTATTAAGTCATTATATTAAAATTACATAAAGTGGATTACAGCAGAACTGTTTCTTCAGTGTGTAAATCACATGATATAGCACAGAATTAGAAATTTATTTGATAAACTTGTTGTTTTTTTTTCAACCGTTTAGCTATTAAGGCTGCTTAATCAAGTTTAATGCCCTTATATATCTTGTTTTTTTGTTTTTTTTTTTGTCCTTTGTGTGCTAAATATTGAGAATTAAAATCTGACTATAAATAAAGCAGCACAATGGCAGAGGGTAAAACCTGAATACAAGCATCACATTAGGGTGCCATATCGAGCACAAATTGGTTTAATAATAAGATAAACCTTGCTTAGAAATCATATTTGTTTCACAAATTCACAGAACGTACCTGCTCATTCACTCTGATTTTGACTACCTTGTCATCAAATAAAAAACCTTTAAGCAGATTTTTTTCCCCACATTATTTTAAGCTATTTTTCCTTTAAAATACATCTTACCATCTATTTATGAAGTAGAACTGAGAAACCTTAGAATGCACTCTTAATCCATATTGTTTCAATAATTCAATAATAATATTACTGTCATGACTAGCTAATGGTTTCCTTGTCTTGGAGCAACCCCCTGTTTCCTTTTAAATGTCCATGTGAGATAAGCCCCGCCCATTCCAGCGTCACAGATCCCCAGCGTCAGATCAAGCCCATATAAATGATGTACTCCACTTCAGCCGCAGCACATGAAAAGACCTGCCTGAGACAACACTGTATCTGCAATACAAGTCTCTTTTACAAAAACTTACAGGGGATTTAACCACAAGTTTTTATTCTTGGAGGTTAGTGTATACAGATTTTTTTTTTTTACTACTCTTAAAACTATCTTATGTGGAAAAATTGGGAATAAAAATGTTCCTTTTTTTAGCTGCTTTTTGTCATTTTAAATATATAAGAAATCCTTGCAATTTTCTTTTTTGTTTTTGGCCTCTATTTTCTAACTGACAAGCATAGATTTTTTCCCCCCATCAATCTCTTCCAGTGAACAAAATGAAACGCATCAACTCTGCCCTGTGTTCTTGCATGGATGCAAATTACTAAACTGCTGGCTAGCACAACTTTCAAGCCTCCTGACATCAACACCACAGCTCATTCTGATGGGTTGTTTTAACTTCGACAGGGGAAATGAGACTTTGCCTGGCAGGAACCCTTATACTGTGCAGACCTCTGTGCCTTTGACAATCCTGGTGGGTATCCTTATCCTCCTAACTGTGTTTGGCAATGTCATGGTAGTAATTGCTGTGTTCACAAGTCGAGCCCTGAGAGCACCTCAGAACTTATTTTTAGTCTCTCTAGCATGTGCAGACATCCTGGTTGCCACCTTAGTGATGCCTTTCTCTTTAGCGAATGAACTGATGGGTTATTGGTACTTTGGGAAGGTGTGGTGTGAGATCTACCTGGCTTTGGATGTTCTTTTCTGCACTTCATCCATTGTTCATCTGTGTGCAATAAGCTTGGACAGATACTGGTCTGTTACTCAAGCCATTGAATATAACCTGAGAAGGACACCACGCAGGATTAAATGCAAAGTCTGCTTAGTTTGGATACTGGCGGCTTTCATTTCATTCCCTCCACTTATCACAATGAAAAAGGACGAAGGTAAAAAGGAAAGGCCTGAATGTGACATTAATGGTGAAAAATGGTACATCATATTCTCCAGTACTGCCTCCTTCTTTGCACCCTGTATCATTATGATTATGGTATATGCTAGAATCTACCAAGTTGCTAAGAAAAGAACGCGAGCCCCACTGGGAGCAAGACAAAGAGACAATGGGAACTCAGAAAATGCAAAATTTGGTCTGGACACATTAAGAAGAGAAGACGGAGGAGGGAGGGAGATGAGAGAAGAGGATGGTAAAGAGGGCAATGAGCTTGATCTGGAGGAAGAACCCTCCTCGTCTGATGGGAATGAATCAAGTCTATGTTCGCTTACAAAGAAGAAGGTTATGAAAGCAGCCAAAGTGACTCAGGTGGATCCTGGAGAATCCTCTTCAAAGCCACAGCTGGAGTCCTGTGTGAAAGCTCGAATGTGGAAAGGAAGGCAGTATAGAGAGAGGCGCTTCACATTTGTTCTGGCTGTAGTTATGGGAGTGTTTGTTCTCTGCTGGTTCCCTTTTTTTTTCACATACACGCTCACCGCTGTGTGCGACAACTGCTGTGTCCCAGAGACTCTGTTCAAAATGTTCTTCTGGTTTGGTTACTGCAATAGCTCACTAAACCCTGTCATATACACTGTATTCAATAACGACTTCAGGAAGTCATTTAAAAAGATTCTTTGTAAAAGGGACAGAAGAGGTTTATAAACACAAAGGCGCAAAAGCTTTTTGGTCCTCTATTTCAGCTGCTATCATTGTAAATATAACATAGGGATATTTGGGAAAAAACAACTGCAGCATAGTTTTCCTTTGTTATGTAATATTTTATAACACCAAATGTTAGTTTTTGCAGTATTAAATCATGCAAAAAATATCTGATGTGAATATGTTTGACAGCTCAAATTGTATTTGGACAACCTGTGAGTTCAGACTCTGATATTGTACAGTTGTGCTAACATGGATGAAGCATTTTCTATGTGTGTGTTTACTCTGTGACAATATTTAAACTGATATCATCTGTTTGGTTTTATGCTTTGAAATTCATACCGTGAAGAAGACTGATTGGCAGAATACAGTCTGTTCAACATTAGCAAAATTGTTATAATCTTGTTGTTAAAAGGAAATTATTAGACTTATATTACTGCATTAAACCTGCTAAATCAAGGGGACTGTTCATACAGTAGATGCATAAAATATTTGTTTGTGATAATTATACAACATTTTACAATGCTGTAAATCCACAAGAATGTTAAAGATTTGTAAATAAGCATAAGTATTATGTTTGAAACTGAGTGATGCATTCACACCAGAAGTTATTTAGAAGAGAAATGAAAAGACACCGTGATGTACATTATTTGGAAGCTAATCATCTTTTTCTGTACCATTGGAATAATATTGATAAAAAGTCAGAAATGCAGATAACTATAAATACTCCAACATCGGCAATAAAAAAATACATTACACAATAGCACAATAGTGAAACCTCATGAAAGCGAGCTCTACCCGAAGGATGCTATCCCCATAACACAAATATTCTCAAACAACAAACGCAAAGATAAGATAATCATATGAAGAGAAAATTATGCCTGGGAGGTGTGAGTGGCAAAACAATATCTAATTCAGTTCATCATGAATTATAGCCCTTCATATCAGGATATCATTAAATCCTTCCCTGGAGGCAAACAGAAGTCAGGGTGCAATAGAAATACAAGTGGCTGCTGCAAACACTGTGAAGTTAATATCCACACATGCTTATCAATGGGCTGTTATCCTACCTGGTCTGTGATAAGCATTTTTATTGTCTCTTCTCAGTTTAACCACACTTTTAACAGCATTTCTTGAGGTTAGTATTTCTTGACAGTTCAAATTTCAAACCACTATCAGTCGGTGAACCCGACATAAAGTAAATATGCCATCCATACTTTCCCCCAACCACCTCTCATTTACGCAGAAAATAAGAGAATGATTCCCATGACCTGCTCTTTGGGACTCTGGTGTTTTGAGATTCCTGTGGTACACATGTTTGAGTTCAGCCATGTCTCAGAGTCTTAAAATACAACATCTATTACAAATGCAAACTCTAGACTTGATTGTTGTTGAGCGAGTTCCCACGAACAAACTGTCAAGAGAAATGTAAAAAAAATAGTACTGGAAGCTTTGTGGTAATGAGTTTATTCAACATAAATCATGATTTCTAACAGCCTTCCTGTAACAGCCCTTATAAGAATAGATTGTTATGGCTGTTGGAACATATTGACAGCTGGTTGCTTTTATTATAGTACTGAGAAATCAACATTAAACAATACTTAGACTTCAAGTATTCAAGACTAATATTTTTACCACTGCACATCAATATGCATTGAAAGATTAAACTGCAGTGATTGCCACCTCAATGCATCTTTTAATTAAAATAACAATTCTCCTGGAGTCCACTGCTATGGTTGAGCAGCAGGATGTATAAATTACAATTTTAAAGCTCATACTCACCAAGCAATGAGAATGAAATGCCAAGAGGCCCATTATATTACTTCTCCAAAAGATTAATGCAACAGCAGAAGTCACAAAGTATAACAAGAGTCACATGTAAACCACAGACATACAGACAAATGTTCATTGGGTCAAGTATAACTGGATGTTTTTAAATCTGTTGAATGACTTATGGTTGGCTAAAAACAATAAACACTAGGCTATGCCTCATGATCTCCACGTATGTACACATTAAGTCCACTTTCACTGTCTGCTCAGACAGTGATTTATTTCCCTCTCTAAAGAGCATCGCGATTTATGCTTCTGATACCACAGATTATAAAACTAGCCTTTATACGCTGCTCCTGGCAAAAGTTCTTGCAACTTTTGCATAGCTCTCCAGTCAGTTTTCATTTTATCCCAATCTCCCCACACTAAGTGCTCCTTAGAGCTGCTGGCCATGTATCTCAAAGAGACCACTAAACTTAAAGACAGTTAAAGAGCATTAAGAAAAGAGTGTATCCCAGATAAACAAGGATTACCAAGGAGGGATCGCAGAGAGTCAGACAGACATAAAGGCCACACTAACAAGTTTAAATCATAAATGTGATGAATAGAGTGTTTTAAATTGAATGTTGGGTCATTCATTATAGATTGAGCACAATGCATCATGCACACTGGGGCATATAATGCTTCCTCCCTCCTGAATTGATAAGGATGCAAGACAATCAAATTAGATTCTCTGGGATGTAAGCAGCAGGAGGCTCCTGTTTAATTTGCCTCATGATCTCACCGTGCTCACCATAGCATCCAAAATAAATATTTCAGTAATAGTTTTTCAACATGTTTAATGTATTTAATGATAATATTTCTAGTGGGCTAATTGTGCAGAACATGGCATTTGTCAAGAAATTGTGAAATAATAATCCAACATAGTGACAGGAACAAACAAAACAAAGCTATTTCCTCAATAGCTTGGCAGCCCGGTGTTTTCTACCTCCTAAGACTGGAGTAATTAGAGACTGTTTTTGATCAGCAGAAGAAAACCCCAGGGAAAAGAGGACCTCACTGGGGAATAAAGTGCATGGATAATGTGGAATTTAATAAATATTTCAAATGTATCAACAAACGAGAGTTCGCTCTTTGGGTCAGCGGGGATAGTCTTTACTAATTCATGCTTTAGTTTAATCATATTTACTTCCTCTTTATATGGCTATACAATGGAAAATGAATGTTTAATTATTCATCAAAACATCACTAAATTCAGTTAACATGAATTAATTTCACAATGGCTGATGATTGCCTGCCATTTGCAAAAAAATTACATTGTGGTCACACTGTTTGAATGGAAAACATAAAACTTAAATTCTAAGCATAGTTCTATCTATGAATAAAGGCTAAAAGTAGACTATGGATGAACATGGATTATAGCTCTCTAACAAGTTTTATCCAGTAAATGTAAATGAGTCCATTTAATTTAAGCAAACTGGAGTCTTTTTTGGGTGTGCTATCTCTGTCTTTCTTGCACATGAATTTTGGGCATATTAAAACAAAGCTCTTGTATTTTAAAAATAACTTGTATTTGAAACAATACTCTCAATACACTCATGTGAGAGAGAAGACAAGAAGGGGAAAGTCTTTGAAAAGGTTAAAGGCTAAACTGTTTGAATCTTACTCATTTGACAAATTTGTGACTTTACAAGTATGCCACAATTATTTAATAAAAATCTGAGTTTGAAAACAAGTTTTAATTCTTTTTATTCATTATCATCAAAAGTCAAAGTGCTCTGCCCACTGTAAAAGTGCCATCACCATCTATTCTGCACTCTGCAGCAATATCAAATGAAGCAAATCTCCTTCTCTGGCGACACCATATTTCTTCCTTAGCCCTGTTGTCCTGTCTATAGTATTGATCATCTGCAGTTCCAGTCTAGTCTTCCCTCCTCCTTGTGCATGCAGCTTCACCTAACACTACCCACATGCTTCTGAATGATGTAAGCAAACACACCCGCACACATATAAACACAAAATAAATATCAGCTCCTGATCACACTCCAAATCTTTTTGTGATCTTTGTCTGCCCTTGCTACCCAGCTGTTGTGGATAAAAATTCATCTTTCAGTATGATGCCAGGTATCACATGCCTACACATGGATAGACAGAAATGTCCCTATTGGCTCTGACATGTAGAGCAAAGGTGTAAATATTGTCTGTTTAAGCTCTTTTTTAAAGTCTCTCAGACAACAAAGTCAACTTATTGCACTCGTAAGTCAAAATATCTGATTATGAAATAAAATACAACATCACATGGGCAGGATTAAACCAAAAGTCCCAAGAGTGAATATTTGGAAATTAGGCTCCATTTGGCTGTTAATTTCAATTAATAAAGACCAGTTCAAGGTCAAGCAAGAGTAGTGGTCAGCTGCTGAACTCATTAAGCATACACAAATAGTGAGCTGAATTTTGTGCTTCCTGCAGATATTTGGCTACAAGAGAAGATTAATAATGGAGCATTTCACTTAAATGTGATTTAAGTGTAAATCAGATAAAACTTGATAAAGGAAATAATAGTATAGGTCTGTAGATGCATGCATGGTACAATAGTTTGTCACTATATAATATGAAAAAATATATTCTCCTATTAGAGAAAACAGTTTTATCACTTTTGAACTTATCCATGTAATGTGATGAATACCGAAGGCAACTTGGTTAAGTTGCACTGCGGTGCTAATCTATAGTGCAAAATTCATTCATTCATTCTTCCGCTTATCCAATTCAGGGACCCCTAGTGCAAAATTAGAAGGAAAAAACTTCAAAAAATTAACAACAATGCTTGTTTATCTATATGAAGTAGCGTCTCACATTTTTAGCTACTCTTAAACCTCTGTTTTTCCTTGTACAGCCTTACTGTCATGGTCTGTGTCCTGTCTGCCTCCCTGTCCATGTCACCCCTTGTTTTATTGTGAAAACCGTCTCGTCTGGTGCCCCTGCCTTTGTTATCCTTCCTGTGTTTCATCGCCTGCAGCTGTGCACCACGCCCTCCTGTGTCTATTGGTCTTGTTATCTGTCTACTTATACCGTCAGTCTCGTCTCCCTGTTGTCGCGTCCTCGTCGTTATTTTCCGCCTCAGTCTCCCTGAGTGTCGGACCGTGCCTGTGTGTGTTTTGGATACCTGCCTTCACGCCTCCTTTCTCACCTTGGACAGTGTTTCGTGTAAGAGTTTTGGCAATAAAGCCCTTTTTAAAATGCAAACCGGCTGCCTCCGAGTCCTGCGTTTGGGTCTGCACCCTCACACTACAGAGCCAGCTATGACACTTACAGACCAATATAGTGTTGGGACCTGAAGTGTTGGAAGCTGCTCTCTTTGATGGCAACAATGGATCTTTTGGGTTATTTCTACAATAAACATGATAAAGAGAGTCAAGAAAGAGGCGAGAGCCACAGCCAGGGCAGGCTGGACAGCAGATTTAGAGTTTTTTCTCTCTTTTGTGAAATGTTTTGATGACTGACCTCATGCACCATGAGTTTTTCCAACATGTGAGTGACAGAAAAATTGTAGTGGCTTTTGGCTTTTGTTATCAAATCTTGTGACTTGGATCTTTACCAAACTTTATGTGGTTAATACCTATGTTGGGTAGAACATAGAATAACATTTAGGACATTGCGGGGTCAAAGATCGAAGTCACACAGTGTGATAATTAATGAAATTATTGTTACTCTCTTAAGAGCTAACTGGGCTGTTAGGTCCTAGCCAAAGTTTGTATCCTTAATCACCATGATAGGTAGAAAAACTGATAACATTTAAGAGAAGCTTTCTTCTGCCTGGAAGGCAACACTTATGATAAAAAAATAGCAGATTATCTGTAGTGATCTGTGATTTCACATGCAAATTTCTGCTCTAATTAAATGCCCAAAATGGGGATGTCCTTCCTTTGTCCTTCTCTTTTGTCAGTATTCCATACTATCTATCTGTAGATATTAGCTATTACAATCCTATTTATGCATTTTAACTTGGACAGAACTTTTTAATTAAGTTTTCCTGCTAAAAACTCTGCAGGTTGCCCTGCTTTAGTTTTTAGACTGATAATATCACAGAATATGTCCATCCATGGCTATACTGTTTGGCATGATAACTGCACATATGCTGACTGTTCCTGTGAGCTCCTATATGTTGAATAGTATATTTATTAAATGGTTTTGGTTGTTATTTAATAATTGCATGTCATTTATATGTTCAGTTCTAAAAAGCTGTTTTGGCTAAAGTCATGTGACACACATGGCAAATAGCTTAATGTAGAAACAGAGGGGTTATTATAACACTGTGAAATGCATTAACTGTATGTGACACTGTGCAGCCTAATTTGCCTGCTTGAACAAGCTTGCAGACTTCGCTCTGTTTTTGATATCATCTTAAAAAACATCTTTCTCTCTTTCTTTCTCTTCTCATAAATACTTATTATCCTTTTATTGAGCACTACTGATAAATGCAGTGTTGGCTGAATCACCATTACCATCATTAATCATATTGTATTGCACCAGATTAAATCCACAGGAATTTAGTTATTGGCACATACAGGCTTTTATTAGTTTGTATGTCAAATGTGAAACTTTATTTTTTCAAAGATGCTGTTTTGTGAGATTTTTCTACAATGTTGGCTGTGATTTACATCTACTAGTTACAGTCTTAAAAAACAATGTAAAGCACTTACTTGAATATTGCTAATTTTGTTGTGATTATAGGACCTCACAATGCCTTTATCTGTTAGTATGTGTACCGTGTATGCCTTTATCCAGCTTACAAACTGTTAGTGTTTCTAGAGTGCACAGGGTTTAAAATGATTTTTGCCTTTTTTATTAACTGATTCCTCATTTCTGTGACTAAACAGCCTAGCTACAACAAACTTATTAAACAAAAAACCCACAGCAACAGCAGCAGCAATAAAGGAAATTTAATTAACGTTTCATGTTTTTGAAAACTTCATTTTTGGTAAGGAGTCAACTTTTTGATAACATTTTTACCCAAGTAATTTGTCTGTGTTTTGAAATGATCTAGTACACTGTGTAGACGTTTGCCTGCCAGGGGAAAAAAAAAAACACACCCCACAATAATAAGGCTCCTCAATAATTTTGAAAAAATAATCAGTCACAGTAATTTCCATAGTCACAAACATAATTAAATTTTGTGAGCCTCTGTGTTGGATTGTAGATTTGGTCTATCATGTTCAAAAAACCGTGAGGAATGAATAGATTATTTTAGCTGTTCAAAACAGCTTGTTTGTGTAAATGTTAGTCAAGATAAACCTATATAAGCCAATGAGTGTTAATTTAATTATAGGTGGCTATGGACTATCAGACACTTAACGACTATGGAACGAATGCATAGACAGCCTAAGAGGACATGAAAATTACTGATATAGGATATCCACATATTTATCACTGTGACTTTCAAGATTTATTTTTACTTAAACACACATCTATGTCAACTTACACGTAAATGAAAGTTTTTTGGCTCATGAGCCACAGTGCAATGGACAGACATATTTAAGGATATTAGTGAAGCAAACAAAAATAAAAGTTTTAAAAATAAATCTGTATAACATAGATACGTAATCTGGACAAAAGTATTGGGTCACCTTCACATTAGATCAGGGTTAAGGTCAGGGCTCAGTGTGGGCCAGTCAGATTCCTCCATACCAAACTCATCACACCATGCCTTTAAGTATCTTGCTTTGTGCACTGAGGCACATTCAGGCTGGGCCTTCCCCAAAGTGTCCCAAAAGTTGGAAGCACAGACTTGTCCAAAATGTCTTGGAAAGCTGAAGCATTAAGATTTCCCTTAACTGGAAATAAGGGGGCCAGACCAACCCCAGAAAAACAACCTATAGCATTATCCCTCCACCATCAAATCTGACAAGTGGCACAATGCAGTCAGGCAGTTAATGTTATCCTGGCATTCACCAAACTCACACTCATCCATCAGACTGCCAGACAGAGAAGCATTATTTGTCACGCCATAGAACAAGTTCCACTGCTCCAGAGTCCAGCGGTGCGGTGTCACCACTCCATCATGTGCTTGTTGATGTAAGACTTGCATATCCACTATCCCTCCTCTGAACATGTCCAAACCATCTCAGTCTCGCCTCTCTGACTTTGTCTCCAAACTTCTCAACATGAGCTGTCCCTCTGATGTACTCATTCCTAATCCTGTCCATCCTGGTCACTCCTAGGGAAAATCTCAACATCTTCATTTCTGTCACCTCCAGCTCTGCTTCCTGTCTTTGTGTCAGTGCCACCATCTCCAAACCATACATCATAGCAGGTCTCACTACCATCTTGTAAACCTTCCCTTTCATGCTTGCTGCTATCCTTCTGTCACAAA
>VUQH01046019.1:0-10056 GCA_015106775.1 Etroplus canarensis
CAAATTTTTTTGTGTTTTTTTTTTTTTTTTTTTTTTTATTTTTGCACTGATGCAGAAATAGCTTGAATTGGTTTCTCAAATGGAAAAGTTGACCCTAAGAGGGAGAATCAATCTGAAGTTGCTGCTCAGTTTTTGTTGAGGCTGATGCACTGGGGAGTAAGTCAGAGCAAGTTTTAGATCGAAATGTGGCAACAGTGTATTCCCCTTTTAATCTCACCCTTCCCGATGCATCTGTTGCATCTAAAGAGAACCTCTCCACTCTCACAATCCAAATCCTCCCCTGTAGCTGTGATTTATAAATAACTCCATCCTACTGAGCTCAGCTGTGTTAAAAAGCTCTTCACTTACAGTAGGCAACAGTACATGTCTACATGAAAAATTTGAGTGTATTTAATGTAAACCAAAAAAAAACAAAAAACAAAACTTGGCAGCATGATTCAAGCACACACACATGCAGCATGCATGGCCCACACACTCCCACGTGTTTCCCCTGCGTTTGCTCTCTTCAGATGTAAGGCACATGACATCATTAAAGAGGTGCTTGAAAAATCACTGTAGGTTTTGCATGTGGGTAGGAAGCGTGTGTGTGTTGTGTGTGTGTGTGTGTGTGTGTGCCTGTGCCCAGCCGGAGGCTCTGGTCCTGGGCTGCACTGCCTCCCACGCTGGGGTACGGCAGGGGCTGAGTGGGAGGGAAGAGTGGGAGGGAAGAGTGGGCCGGGGCTGTGAGTCAGCCGGCTGCTGAGCCCCCAGACAAGAGAGCGCTGAGGGAAGAAACGCACGGGCGAGAGTCCTCTCCCTGCCAGCATTTTATAGAAACTGCCGAGTTTATTATGAAGACTGCTCACGTCCCAGAGAATCAGTGCTGAGATTACACATAGGACAGACAGTGGTGGAAGCAGTCTCAGAAGGTTTCATGAAGCTGGAGTAAAGCGCACTTGCTGAGGGGCTGTCGGCCCCTGGTTAGGAAGCACAGGATGAAGGCAGAAGACGTCAGGATGTTGCCTAACGTTAAATCAGAAGGTGGCTCTGCAGAACATTTCTGTATATTTAGACGTAAATCTTCACGTCCATGGAGCAGCTCTGCATAGCACAGTATCAGCCTGCTTATGTATTTTCTTGCACTTCTGAGACAGATGGCGGTATCAGGCCCAGCCCCATCTGCTGGAACCACTTGCTCTTTCTCACTCTGTCTGCTGAGAAAACAGAGCTCCGTGCTGCATGTCCATTTAATCTTCTGTGAATGACACGCTCTCATTCCACACTATGCATATGCATAATCTGTTAGTCATAAGCGAAAGGGAGCGTTCAGCTTGTGGATCTCACAGAAGTGCAGATTGCATAGCAGATTAGTTATTTACTCAAATCACTGCAAAATCGTTTAAAAACCTTCTCGGTAAAGTCTGCTAGTTCAGCTGCAGTTTAAAAGAAAACCCCCACATTTGATCTGCAAACCTTCAGATGTACAGTACAGTAGTGTGATTAGCCCCTGGATACTACAGTAAGAAACTAAGGTGGACGCAGGGGTGTCTTCAGGATTTTTAAAAATGGGGTGGCACGGTGCGGGTCCAGTAGCCATTAAAAAAAAAAAAGGAAAGAATTTGACAGCTGATTGAAAATTCAGACGCAGACCTCCTGCCTCTATAACAATTTATCAACCGCATTGAAACAGCTAATAAAATACCCAGCAAGCACGGCTGAAACCACGACGTCACCTACTGGTTCAAAACTGGTGGCAGTGCGGCTACAAAAACTGAGCTGCAGATGGTTGGATGCTGACGTTTCAGCGCAGAAAGGAAGTCGGATCTCTACCAGAGTAAGAAATGTAGATTATTGCAATAAAGAATTTTAATGCATCTTTCTTTGTAATTTTAAAACAAACTCTTACAGCAGCCTGTCTTTTTAATTCGTGGTCATAAACATCTAAACTCCATCTCATTTGCTGGTGAACTTAATGCGATGGACTGTTAGACTTGTCGCCTCTTTGTCCCTGATGTCACAGTTATGAGCCTCAGGATGCTCCAGTTTAACGTGATGAAATAGCTCAGTAGGATCAGATAAGCCCTACAGAGGTGCAGGCTTGAATTTTTAAAACAGGCTCGTTACTTTAGGTTCAGTGCATTTGAGGGGAGTTACTGGTTATTTCTTCCCAATATCAAACCGATTTGATCCTAAATGGAGGGAACAATAACACACAAAAGACAATCCTATTATTGGTCCATCCATCCTTAATTGTGTAAAACACTCAGGGATGAATTATAGCACTATTTTCATCCTGTTTTTTTTTAAGCGTGGAGGCAAAGTCGCCCATCTACAATATTATTCTTTGTTTTTCTCTGCTTGTGTTCTGCATAACAGTTGTTTCGAGTTGAGTACATTCATTAGAATAACTAGTAGAAGTTGAAATAAAGCTCCCATTCTCTTGCATTAATATTATCTTTGTATTATATTTATAAAAACATGGACTCTGCACAATAACAGCTGGTAGAAATGTCCCTTAAAGAGCTACTTTTTACTTTTATCAACTGAGTACATTTCATAGCCTGTACTTTTAAACTCTTACTTGAGTGAAGAAGTTGAAACAGTGCTTCAGCTTCTGCCAGTCTTTTTTTTAACACAGGTACCTGTACTTCTAATTGACTAAGGAATGTGTGAAATTTTGCTACCTCTGGAAAGACAGTTTCGGCTAATGTTTGGCATTCATGCTGCAACAGATAATAAATGACTTATCAGCTCTCAGAAAAGTTGCAAAGTAATTTTCTGTTGATCAACTAATGGTTCACAGAACGGGGATTCATTTGTTGTCTCTTAAACTTCCATTTGCCTGTTGTCTCTTCCCCTTCACCCCTGCCTGTGTATCTTCCTGTTAAAAGGGAGTTCTTTCACCCCATGGTCGCCAAGTGCTTGCAAAAAGAGGACCATGTGATTGTTGGGGTCTCTCTCTAATTTTGTAGGGTATTTATCTTACAACAGATCAACTTTAAAATGAACATGAATTGAAATGAAAGGACTATGCTTAAAGCAGACAAGATGACAAACCAAGAAAGGCTGAAGCAGGTGTCACTGCTAGATTCAGGTAACACTTTATCATCATATTAGTAATGGGATCAGTACGCATCTAAGTGTGCCTCTCCAGTTTTTTAATCAATACACACACCTGAGGTTATTTTAGTTCCACATCAGCAGATTTCTGGACGTCACACACGGGGCCACAATGTCCCAGTGAGCTCAGCAGCGCAGTTTCTGGGCTGGGCCGGTAGCTCTGATAATGGAAGGTGGTTCTCCAGGAAGCCCAGAGGGAGTCCACCAGTCTGGGGCGTAGGACCGGTGAGTGAGCCAGCTAGGGGACCAGCCCAAGGGTGTGGAGCAGCAGTCGATGAGGTGGTGGGAAGTGCGGGAGGGTAGCAGCGGGATGTCGACAGGCGAAAAAGGAAGGCAGGCGAGGAGCGAGGGGGAAGCACAAGGAAGTGAGAGCAGGAAACACTGGTAGGAGCAACAGGGGAGGGGTAGCGGAATGTTTCACAAGACCATTATCCGCACTGTAGCGTCAAGATGAGGGCGTCTGCCGTCGGTGTCACCGTTCAGACATTCGCCAGCCAGCAGGGGAGCTCATGCGTGACATAGTTGTCCTCTGACACACGCATGCGCACATTCTCCACAGTGTGACCCCTCACCGCCTTGGCAGCGCTCACAGCTCTTATCCTGAGAGTGGGCCAACCGGCAGCGCAGTCCCAGCCCATGCTGTGCGGTTGTGGCGTAGAGGGAGTCTCACAGTGTAAGGGAGGCAGTCAGTGCTATGCATTAGTGGGTTCTTTTAGAAGACTCAAAATTCTGGCATACACACTTTTAAACGTGTAAGTAATGCATTTCCGCACTAATCAGATAATGTCGTCACAGTCATATTGTGCTCGACTTTCGAGGAACACTCGACTTTCATTCATCAGAGGACATGAGATCATAAACAGTTCTTTGACATGACTTTTTTCATACTAATTAACTCTTCATGAAATTAACATCACACAAGGACTCACACCAGGCCCACATGACAGATAAATATTAACTCCATATTGTATATTCAAAAGTGTCGGTAAGATTAAAGAAAGCTACAGATCCCTATGATTCTGATTTAATGGAACTTTACTTTATTATTGTGGGTTTTTTTCTAAATTATCCTCACGGCTTAATCAATCAGCACTGAACTAGTAATGAAACACATTTACTCAGGGACTGGGTGTGAATATAGTTCATGTAAATAGACATTTTTGACAGTTTTCTATACATTTCCATTGCTAAAATTTCAGATGGAAACAGTGTATCCAATACATTCAGTGACATGTGTGGTTACTTGGTACACAGTGAAACTTCGACGTATTAAACAGACCTTAAGGATAAAGTTTAAGAACCTGCTGTGAAAAAATGCAGTGATTTTTTCTGATTGAGCCTCAACAAAAAGAAGATGAAGTGATCAATGCTGCATTTGTTTGGAAAGACATTTAAAAAGGGCCATTTATAGAAAAAAAAATCATATCTTAGTAATGAATTAAATAAAAACTATAGAATGCAATGAAATGTATTTAAGTGTATTTCCCCATAATTTCTGTAGCTTTATCTTGATCTAAATCAAACATATGGCTTGTGGGACAGAACCTGCCTGCCAAAGGGTCTCACCGGGCCCATTGGATGGCTTTGGAAAATACAGAAATTTCAACAAAGGAGGGCATAAATTCTGAACTTTTTGCCATCTTCTTACTGGCAAAAAAAAAACCACTGGCTGTTTTTTATCATTAATAATCAAATTAATAACAGAAGCCTTTTGCTATTATTTGCCCTTTTTTAATTACAGGATAAAAGCCCTTATTTCTTACAATGGACACCCAGAAAGCCATGCTGATGGGTTTCTTTGCGTCACCACAGCAGCTTTCTTTCATAATGCGGAAAAGCTGACCACGTCTCGTTTAAATCACAACTATTTTTCGTCGGATATCTCAGGGATTGACCGTGCATTTAAACTTCTTTATACTCAAAGTCAGGGCGACAGTTTAGAAGGTGACGTTTCTTTATGAGTTACTGCGCAATAGCTTTACTGGTCCGGCCTGCTTAGGATAAAATTAGGCTGCATGTGGCCCGTCATGTAAAGTGAGTTTGACACCCCTGATCTAAACACTCCTCCTAATAGATTCCAATAGTACAAAAAAATGCAAGCAACAGGCTGCAAACGAGTTTTAGCAAGTGTTTCACTCCAGTATTATTAAAACTGATTTAAAAAATGGCAAAAAATAAGTGTACTAACTGCACTTTCATTGTTACTAATACTACTATTACTGCAGCTATTACTTTATATATCTTAACCTAATAGTTATGCACTGTGTCACAATAGAAGAATTCGTGTGTGATGTAATTAGAGACACTTGCATAAGTAATGGAAACTTCAAGCATCTTCAAAATGTTTGCTTTGCATGTTTTGCCAGAGCTCAGCGGCGCTCGTGTGACAGCAGCCCTGCTGTGGTATCCCTGTGTGTCACTAATGTTCAGGGTTATCACAGGGTAATAAGCGCGCGCACACACACACACACACACACACACACACACACACACACACACACACACACACGTCAGCGCATTGCAGTGGAAAGCGATTCTGACCAAGCACAGTGGAGAGAGATAAGACGTGGAGTCATGCCTCGCCAGCGTGACTGTGACATCACAGTTGTATGTGTGTGTTAACTGTTTCCCCATGCTAGAAACAGACGAGCCTAATATAGTCAGTGTAGAACATGCCCCACACACACACACACACACACACACACACACACACACACACACACACACACACACACTATTTCCACCTCCTGTCCTTGGTTGGTTGTAAGCATGTGTTTCTGCAGAGGTGTGTCTTTGTGCGCCATTTTAGTGAATGAGATGACGTCACTGTTACGTCTGTCCTTGTCTGTCAACGGCTGAGAGTTTCAGTCTTGGCGTGGACAGGTACATCTGTGACATAGTCTCCTGCTGCTTTGATGTGTGCGTGTGTGTGAGAGAGAGAAAGAGAAAGAAAATTCATGTATTTTCATAACTCAGGGTTTAAAACTTTCAGAATGCTGAGCTGGCAAAAGTACACACATTCCTTACTCAAGTAGACGTACAGATACTGATTGAATGTCTTCACTCAGGTACTCAAAGTATGCAAGTAAATAGCTTTTTTTCTACCAGATGTTTTAGTGCAATAATAATAATAATAATAATAATAATAGGGAATAACAACTTTATTTCAACTTCTAGTAGTAGTCCAATGTGGGTACTCAACTTGAACAATCCGTTATGGAGAACACAAGCAGAGAATTGCAGCGCAGATTAAAAAACAGCTCTATTTGCTCGCAGATGGGTGAATTTGCCTCCACGCTTGTCCAGAGAAATGAGTATAGTGGATAAATCAGAGTACTTTATTAATCATATGGTTTTTTTGCTTCTTTTACTGCTGCATCCCACACCATAAGTGCTGATTATTGCGCCCTTGACTGGAAGGTGCGCAGTGGCGTTAAATGGTCAGTATCTCCCCTCAAATGTGTTAGACCTAAACTAAAAATGCCCAGTAAGTAGAAAGTAGAGATATTTGTGTGAAAATGTGCGAAGTAAAGGAAAAAGTTGCCAGAAAAGTAAATACGCAAATAAAGTACAGGTGCCTGAAAACTCTACTGAAGGACTGTACGTAACGAAGCATTTGTGCTTCTTGTCAGCTCCCAACAACTCTGAAAAGCTTCGATTATTGTTAGAATTTGGGGCATAATTTTCTGGATGTTCTGACACGCTGTCTGTGGAAATATCTAGCTGCAAATAAATGTCCTATTTCTCTTACTGACCTTTTCCCCAGTTATGTGAAACACCGCTTTTTTTTGCTGTTATTTTTCACTTTCACTTGCTGGTCAGTTTTGAAATACCATTTTCTCCTTTTTCATTTTCTTTTTCTCTCTTTAAGTATATTTTTTTTTTATGTGCAGCGAGTCTGTTTATTCACTTCAACCCAGCTGAGAAAATCTTCCACAAGTGCATTTTTTTGAACCGTGATGTCTTAAAACTGCGCTCAACAGTACCATGGAAACTTACTGTAGCTCTTCTCACTGCTTGTCTTTGTGTCTCCCCCTCCCAGCCTCTAGCACTATCTCCCTGACCCTGTTTACTTGGGTAGAACTAATGAAACCGCAGTGCAGCTAAGACAATCGGTGGCTGGGAAAGTGGACTTTTCTTAACTTGGTGTGGACACACACACACACACACACAGATTGAGTTTCTCTAAACGTGCATGCATGCGTCCTGCATTACAGGACCTGATTCATGTGACTGCAGCACTGTAGTGTTACTTCACAATGTAAATCCATTTCAACGCTTTCTCCCTACATCCTTTGCCTCTCTCCTGTTGTTTGAATTCTTTCGCTTTATCCCTCTAGCTCTTCTTTATCTCTCCGCCTGTCTGTCTGTCTGTCTGTCAACCACTAACTCTGGTCAGCCATTAAACTGCCTCTCAAGTTGACCCAGCAGAATTCCCAGGCCGCTCGGCTGCCTGAGTTCACACCTTTTTGTCCACAGGAATCTAAGGAATCCTCAGCTTCCTTTCCACTGCAATCTCCATTGTGTGTGTTTGTGTGTGTGTGTGTGTGACTACATGAAGGAAGGCCCCCGCCTGTGCTGTGTATGTGTGTTGAAACACATCTCCGCCCTTATCCACCCAGAGAAAGCAGGCAGGCAGTGCTCACTTTGTACCCACAATAGACTGAGTCACATTCTAAAATGGCAAAGCTCTTAGTTAGCGAGAAACTCTACTCTTTAGGACAAACCCTTAATGTCAAACTGAGGCTCACATGATGTGAACACCGCAGTTTTGTAAAATTCCGCAGCACACATGCAGATTAATTCGCCGTCACTCACACGTCTGTTTGCATTTTCTAATTAGATAATTAATTGTCTCCCTTCTAAAAATGGTACAACCTCCGTTAATTTCACTCCTGTTTCTTTTGATGGTATTTCAATTGTTTCCCAGTCATATAATTGCAGATTTATCATTTGCCAAGGCCAAACTGCTGCACTATTTTCATTTTAACATTAAATTACCCACTTGTTAAGAAAAAAAAGAGAGAGAGGGAGAGAAATCATTTCCCTCTCAGTGACTCATTGTTGCTGGCTTTCAGAGCATCTGAATAACAAGATCAAGAATAATCTGTCAGATCGCTGCTTTTGGCAGGGAACAGCGCACTCCAAATAAAATGGTTGAACTGAAATAGCTCCGCACAGGAATACATGAAAGAAAATTAACAAAGCTATTTCAAACGAAACAAAACAAACCCGGTCGGACGAGCGGACGGAGCTCCCACTTAAATCCCCCCGGCGACTCGCGCAGGTTCACGCTGCAGTTTGTCGGTGGGTCTGGAGTCATTTAGCTGCTCTCGCCCTGAGTCATCCCCGACTTGAGTGCAGCCTGATGCTGAGGCTCAGCGGCACCCATTGAACAATATACAGATACCCATTCAACACACGCTCTGAGAGCTCTGATTCACCCTCACCCACTCACTCTCTCCACAACACAAACAGGGCCATATACATTGGTGTCTTTGATGTCCCAATCGGCTGCTCATGAGGTCCAAACACACTGGATCCAAATGTAATTTGCAAGATTAAAAATTTGAATTTAGGCTAATAAAAAAAATCTAATCTCATGATGTTTCTCATGAGGATTTTTTTCACCAGAGCCCTCTTTCTTTCTTAGCGGAACTGCCATCCAGATATTTAAGAGAAAAGCGGCAGGGCAAATACAAGCACTGCATAATTCAAATTTTCATTCCAAACAGGAGATCCGAGTGATGTTGCCACAGCGTGCAGAAAGACGAGAAGCAGAAAGCTGGGGGGGGGGCACTCTGTGTCACGAGGTCATCACCGAGGTGAGAAACCTGTTCTCAGCCTCTTTCTTTTAGAATTTTACCTCCTTGGGATCTGAGCGTCAGTGTCATGAGACTTCCTGCATATTTTGTATGTGAGTAGAACAATAGGTCATAGGTCGCCTCATGTTACGACCTAAAAAAGGTTGGGACCTTTTGAGAAAGAGGACTGCACTTAAGGGTTACAGTGCAGAATAGACATGTGTGTATATAGGTCAAATATTACTTAACCCTATTCATATGACTCATGGAGGTTATTTAAAAAGCGATGAATGGAGTCTGACAAAGGCATTTATCTGGCTCCTCTAAAAAAACGTGTGTGCATGTTTCCGCACCACAATGTGTGTAACGGGAGCGTAGCATGGGTGCAGCATGGCCTTTTGGTGAGTCAATGGCGTCCTGTGATTAACAAACCAACTATGTGATTCCTTCAGTTCGAGACTCCCATCCAGCCCACCCCTGCCCTGCACACACGAGCAGGGAGGAGGAGGATGGAAGAGGCGGGGCAGGGTGGTGGTGGTTCATAGGTGTGGTTGGCAGAGATGTCGTGGCACAGAACCGAAGTCGGGGTAAAATGGCAGGATGTAGGTGAGAAAGCACGATTCAAGAAGGGAGGTGGAAGCCAGGGTGGTGAACTCAAGGACGGGGCCACTTTCAGGTCAAGATTAGAGCTTAGAGACGGGGTGGTGGGGGGGTGCGACAGAGGGTAAATGTCGCTTGTTATTTTCAGGACACATCAGGGTCTCCCCGTAAACCGGTCTTTGTCCTTCTCCTGTAGTCTGTGAAGTCAGGTACTTTCTTCGTGCTAGCTGTGGTCATCGTGGTTACTCGCTTGTTTATGGGCCCATCCAGAGTTGTAAATTCTGGTACTTTCTCTTTGTGGCCGTAATCAGCAGCACATCACCAAAAGTGACGCATCTGTACGAAATCTACGAAGCAGCTGAGACGAGATGCACATACAGCATTTGTTTATGTGGGTGTATGGGTGAGGGTGTGTGCCGTGGAAGTCATAAAGACTGCAGCCTAGACAGCCCCTGTGTGTGTGTGTGTGTGTGTGTGTGTGTGTGTGTGTGTGTGTGTGTGTGTTTCCATTATTTCGGGTCCCTATTTTTTTTTTTTTTTTAAAGAAGTCCCA